>KZ651060.1:155800-167035 GCA_001010745.2 Gerris buenoi
CAACGATCTTAATATTCTCTTTGTCTGAGAACTATCTGTATCCCGGTACATTTCACAAATCATTATCCAATCATCCCAACATCCCAATCCTCTAGTAAAACTTTTTGCATCCCAAATTTTTCAAAATAACCCACCTCGCCGCATGAGGAGGCAGTGGCCCATTAATTTGCTTATTGCATAATTTTTATCTTTAATTATTATTAATGTTATCATATACTTATTGTATAATTTCTTTATTCACTTCTTTTAATTATAGTTAATCCATTGTAAGCTATCTTTGCTGAAAGGAATAGTCACTGGGCTACTGCCTTTCTCAGAGTCTTTTTCCTTTTTTTTGTTACACACTGCCAAAAAAACGTAATATATCTTTAATACTTATGACATGTAAAATTATGTAGTTGTGTTAATCAATAAAGATAAATATTTCTCCCGCCCAGTCGACCTTCATCTTTTTTGTAATAGTATTGACGACATGGAGGTTCGTAAATCGATAAATGACATTTTTTTCTCTCTTTTGTGAAATCTTTTATAACGATTATGGAAAAGATTGATTTAGAATATTAATATATCTTTCTAGCTATGCATTCTAAGTAAAATTAATACTTATGTTTGTGGTTTTATGTATCTTTGTTTGATTACGTTCTCTAACGTTGAAGGTAAGAAAACAATAATAATGGGTCATCCAATTTTACTGTGTTTTATTTTGATAAGTAAACATTAAATTACTTTTGTTACAACTAACCCAATCAACCATCAATATTTTAAATGAGAATTTATTATTTTTTTATTGTAATTAATAAAACGGGGTATTAAAAATTGTTAACTTCTATATCAGTAGGTATTACCATCTTAGTGCTTAGTTGAATTACCTCTTTTCCTTTCTAGAACCTATAGTTAGGTAAGATAAAACGTAACCTACTCTTTAGATTAGTTGGCTTGAGTCTCCGATTAAATGAAAACTAGACCGTCGACCTTAATAAAGTTTGTGATGGCCCCAGGCGTGGAATGCCTACGCATCAAATTAACTAATTGATATTTAATATTATTGATGTGATTGTTTTTTTTTTTTTAACTTTCTCTTAAACTAACTGTTGTATGATCTCATGTAACCTTGTTAACCTCAATGGAGAACTGATAAAAAAAAAAGTTTAGTTTGGTCGTAGTATAATATAAGGGACTAGCAGTGGCTGAGTGACCGAGAGTTTGCGGTTTTTATTGTCAGGTGTCAGGATCCTAGGTCACTTCAAGCGAGCTTCCTGCTCTTCATTATCCTTTTCATCTTACTCTAATTTTTAGTTCTTGGGGGAAGCGGAAGCGTATTTGATGAACTACTTAAACGGTTAAGGGGCGTCTGCTTTTAGCTCTTATCTCTAATCTCTAACCCTTATTTTAGAATTGAGCGTTTTCGTAATTGATTTATCTAAAAGTCTTAGTGTTGTCCTCTTAAGATTTTCTCGAATTTACTCATTAAAAATTAATCTTAATAGGTAAAAATAAGTTTATTGTATCAAATCAAACTATACTATTTTAAATTTTAAAGATAGGTTTTAACACAGATTAAATTTTCCGTCATCGATTACTGTGAAACGTCTGCTAGAGTTTATGCAGAACCGATTCCACAGAATCGTTTGCTAATAAGTTATATGCAAAAATATTGATAATGTTTACCGTAAACCTTTAATTACTAATATATATTTAATACCGACAGGTTTTGACTTATTAATAACTTACATTTATGATGACTCTTAAACATTTTCTGTAATTAATGCTAGCATTGAGTATCATTTGATAATTAACTTCAATTTTGCGCTGTGAATACAATTGCAATATAATCTATTATGGTGGTGTATCAATATTTTTTTTTGCTAATATATTCATCATAATAAGCTTCAAATAGTTTTTATCTGTATCTTATTAGTTTTATCAAGCATAGAAATCGATTTGTCTAAAGTCCGGTTTCACTTCATT
Source organism: Gerris buenoi (assembly GCA_001010745.2). Taxonomy (NCBI): domain Eukaryota; kingdom Metazoa; phylum Arthropoda; class Insecta; order Hemiptera; family Gerridae; genus Gerris; species Gerris buenoi. Next base: position 157,769 of record KZ651060.1, read on the forward strand.
TTTACGTAATGAGAAAAAGACATCTCTAATAACTAGTTTCAGGGTTATGCAATTACCTATTTTTATTTATTTTTTATGTTTTACTAGCTGGATACCCGTGCTTCGCTACGGAGTGTTTTTATATTTGATAAGTTTTTAAACTACCAGGAAATCATACACATTTTTTTACTATTGGAGAATATCTAGATTCTATCCCTCCTACTTATACCCCGACCTCTTTGATAATTTAATTTGCAAATATCCTAAATTTATCCCCCTCCTAAATGAAAATATGACAAAACTGTATGTACATAACAACAATTACTGTACTCNGTACTAAAATGTTAAAAGGTCATAAAATCAAAAGGTTCATGACCTAGCTTTAGCTTATAGCATCATATAATCGTGAACATTTGAAGTTTGAAGTATCCTGAAGCCTCATTTCCTGTGTTCTCTTCTAGAGTTTACTTATATCCTCTTTCTTCTTGAAATATACTGAAATTGTGTCACGGCGTGATAATTTCTTCTCTTTCAATATCTATAATTTTAGATTTTAATATTCGTTCACAGTTAACTGTAAACACATTCTCTGTGTAATATTAAATATAAAATTGGCTAATCACACATTGTCAGACAACTATTGGATTTATTTTTTTACTACCAGGTGAATAGTTTAGTACCAATCTGTTGAGTGTCGAGTTGAAACAGACATCAATTATTTATTTCAAAAATGATGGCCTTCATCAATTTAATAGCTTTTACAATATGTTATACCTAAATAAATATAAATGATCAATACATATTTGCCGCCTCCTATTGACTATAAAATACATACTTCTAATTATTGTTAATGTTATAAAAGCAACCCACATGAATTTGCTCCCTCTAGTGGCCCCAGCATTCCTCAAGAAAATGTAGGAGGATAATCTAAGGTGATATTAATTATGTGAGACCACATAATAATTTATTATGATCCAACAATACTTATTAAATTAATATTAATTTTTATTCTTTTGCACCTTTTCTTTTTTGGTAAAAAAAAAATAAATGGTTTTAATTGAATTTTTGGCTTAACCTAACTTAACCTGTCTCTTTCTGAAAGTAGGTATACGTTTCTTTAATTGGAATTCATAAATTATTGTAACCTGTGTTTCTAATATTAATTTTAATTATTTACTACCAGGGCTGTAATTAGATGTATAAGATAGTTTAATATTTATATAATAAGACACTATTCACCCATACAATGCATTATCTTAATACTACCTACGTACACAGATACTGTTTGAATTAATCAACTCTCTGGACCCTACCTTTATCACTGTTGTACTCAAATGTTGGATGTCATATTTCGCCTAATTAATGTCCTATAGCGTTGTATAAACCGAAAAACTACCATTAACCGTAATTAAAGAGCAAATAGATTATCTTTTAGTCGGTATTTTCTTGATCATAACCTAAGGATAAAAATGTACCTGCAGATATAGTGTTAATTAATTTATCTACATCTGTTTTCTTTCAATGTTAGATAAAATAATACAACTAGTTGAATACAAGATAACGATCTCAAAGTGATGGCACATTTTAACTTTATCTTTCTTAAAATAACATTGTTTTTCTTTTCCTTTATACTTATTACTTTGAAAATAATTAATTTTCTGTTTTATTCTTTTAGGTATTCGATAAGGTTGATTGTTTATTAAAGGCATGATCAAAGCATTCATTAGCCTTGTTATCTTATTTAAATTTTCAAGTTTATTGTTTACTCCTGTTTCCTGGGCTTAGAGAACGCTTACAGTTATTTATGCCTATCATGATTAGTAAGCCACTCTTATAATTCTAGTTTTATTTGGTATTTCTTTCATAGCAGTTCTTAGGTTCTCTGTTGTTCTTATTGTACAATAGTTACAAAAGAACCACCATATAAATTCGCAGAGTTAATTAACAAGAAGTTAATTAATAGCATTCATATTTTTTATTATTATTATTTTATTTTGNAGGAGGAGGTGAAATTACGGATCCATGTAAATGTCCTTGATTTTATTGCTCTCACGTATACATGTAAGTTCTGTTTAGTTAAGCTTTATTACATCGGTAGTTATAGTGCTGATATAGTTAGTCCATGATGTGACTACTCCCTATTCTATTAAGTTAAAATTTGATTGTTGTCCCCCCCCCCCCCCCCCCCCCTTCCTAAAAAAAGAAAAATATGATTTCGCCCATTAAACCTACTGATAATAATACCGTAACAATTTATTATTGTGTTTTTATTTAGAACATTTCCAAGGCAATTTGCAGATACTGGGTTAGGAGCCTTCCTGTGTTTTTTCCTTTAGTTGCTTGACTTCCTGTGATTGTTGCATATAGTAAAGAAGCTGGTTTGGTTGTTGCATTGTTGTGGGGGACATTTGATCCCCGGCTCCCGGTGCTGATGTTACCGTCTTGCTCTCTAAGCCAGGACTAAAAGTCCTAATATGTCGCTACGATTCCTCCTCGTCTCTTAGCAACCTTATAGGCCGTAACGGCTCGCATAACCCTATTATCCGACACCTTCTTTTCTTTCATCTTTGTAATTGTTACATTCTGTTGTTTTGCCATTACATATATTTATTTACTTATGATTTTTTACCACTAACATGATCTAAGTCTTGTAATGTTTATAAAAGCGAGTCTCTCAAGTATATTAAAGTTTTTGGTTCATAAAGTTACTATTTAACCTTGACTTGCCCGTTCTTGTAATAGTGTACATGTTTATAAGTTGCGGATATTACTCTAATGGGCGATTGGTGTACATATATTGTATATGTTCTTGATTCGGTTGTCTGATCTGTTCATTATTCTTTGTAAAAGTTACATTTAGCCGTCTCGGATTTTTTTTTTTTTTTTTACTTCTAGAGATTTGATTCTTTTCGTAGCGTATTACTTTACAGGCCTGTTATTAAAGCATGCAACGTGTTACTCCTACCTTGTGTCTTTCAATCCTATCAATCAAACCATAAACGGTTTGTAAATTCATTGTGCCTTTACAACTTAGACCGAGTTTATAATCCCTGAAGCTCTATTACTCAGGCTTGTAAAGCTATTTCGGTACTCGCAGTTGTAGCGCTATTACTGGTCTCTAATGATAATGATACAGCCTAAAGATAAAACTCTAATGGGTGTACTATTTACTCTTAACTCCGTGACTTTATTATGCCAGGCTGAACGCGTCCCTCCAAAGATGTTTTTTCCTCTTTGTCACTTTTCCTCTTTTACACTTTTCCTCTGATTCTTCGCTTTATTGTTACCACTCCTGACAAGAAATCGTACCAGAATATCGCGGTTGGGAAAATAAAGGCGGTTGTGACTCGCATATTGATGGCTTATTTTTACTGTAAGTTTTGATAAAAATGTTGAATAATAATTTAACTTGGAAAAGCTGTAAACTCTAGCCTAAGTAGATATGTATATATGGAAAAGTTTAGTACGTGAAGTATGAGTATTTTTTTTATTGTTTTTAGAATTTTATTTTGTTCCTTTATGTTTAAAAAACCTTCAAAAAAACGAAACATAGTGTTCTAGAATTAAAATTGTAATATCTTTAGCCTGTGGGTTGAATGACCGGGCTGGCTATACGAACAATATCTGTATGATAGCGGTGTGGTGCAGAATGAGAGCGGCGCTGGAGGTAATTTCACGGGTTGTCCTGCCTTCCTCCTTCGACCAATCCTTGCACAAGTACTAGCCCGACAACAAGGACTCGTGAAATGTCAACACTTAGCTCACGGCGACTCCTCCTTTCTCTATTCCTACCCTAAACAGCGATCTCCACCAGAACCTCGAATCTAAACTTGGTCTTTACTTGTTTACCCATAAGAAATTTATAGGAAATGAAAAAGGATCCAACATTTTTCAATTCTGACCATGTACAGAAAAAACTTAAAATATTATGTATATACAGATTCTTATTAAATTGGTGTTTTAGATATTGTAACACTTTTTCTGATTTAGGCTTTGGTGTTACTATTATCCCTTGAATGAGATTATCTTAAGATAAAGTTGCCAGGGGGTAGAGGCGGTATTTCAAGCAGGGGAAGCAACAAGTGGTTGCCAAGCCGTGATATCGAACTAAGCCGCAGTCTGTATTGTCTGGACAAGGTAGAGATTTATATCAACTGTTTTCCGTCCCCTTTGCTTTTTCTCGAGTCAGAGTTAACAACCGTTGAATATAGTGTACAGCTGAGGATCTCAAACCGATTATAACGTATTCTACTTCTACTATTGACATAACCAAGAGCTTTTTCCCCAATTTTTAAAAAGCTTAAAACAACTAAACTAAGTATACGCGTATTTCTTAATTCTCTTACTACTATTGTTTGTAATTTTTATAATAATTAGTTTTTTTCTCGTAATCATAAAATTAATTTATATTCTAATTTTTCTTAAGATTTTGTTTGCTATACAAACGCCATTGCNTACTTCCTTAAACCCTGTGTATTTTTTCAGCGGTTTACAGTATAGTACGCTGTCACGAAAATATTCCGAAACTAACTAATATTAGAGAGTAGTTGTTATTTTATTATTTGTAAAAGTTGTCCCTTTTTTGTAATGCTATCTTAATAGCCAAATTTATCTCGTGTTGACCTAGTGTAAGTATCCTCCGTCCGTTATGGCCACATTGCACACGTGCTGTAGCTTATACCATTGAAAGGGGACGTGTATATGGGTTTAAGTTTCCTTCCTGTATCTCTCACGCGTAGAGACCCCGCCATATCGGCTGTCAGGTCCGTAAAACGGGTGCGTTATGGTTTCTAGCTGCGGGGCGTCCCATCTGGTCGATGACGCGTCACACTTTCCCATTCACCAAAAACCTCCTCTCCTTCAAACACACCCACCCCCGCCAACCCCAAGCCTTGTCAAGCATCACACAACACTATAGCGTCTCATTCACATTAAGCCAGAACCCAAAACAAACCCACATTATCCCTTTTGGTCCTTGCTATTATAACTTAGATTTACGACTCAAACCGTCCAACGCTCTCTAATTTGATTTAACACCCAACACCTATGGATTTTGTTCTTTGCTAACAACTTTTACATTTCACAATGTGATAGGCAATGATTCTTTTAACAATGCGCTTTCAAAACCTTCGAATCTTTTCCATTTCACTTACTACCTACTTTCATGAAGAAGGAGATATGTATCCATAATTAAATGTACTCCTGAGCGGAATAAATTTGGTTTCTTATAAACCAGAAAAACACTTCAGTGAAAGGATTAAGTGCGTAGAAAGAAAGTGGTCATTTATTAGATTTTTTTTCTCCTAAGAGTCTACATGGATGTATTAGAAGCAGTATCGTTATATCTTAAAGGAATTCAATTTAATTTTAAGTTATGTATTGAGTACTAATCTATTGTAGAGAATGTAGGTATAATATGAATTTAATTTTCTTCTCGTATTAATTAAAGTCTTACAATTTTATTTTTTAATTGCGGTAAATACCTGTTTATATTTTACTGAGTATGCTCAATGCTGGTAAAAGCAACTTTTCATATGTCAGAATGAAAACTAAGTTTATTATTGAAAAAAAAATCACTGAGTTAATATTTAAAACAGACCATTTTCTAATCAATAAACTGATCAGTTTTTGCTCTTTAATTTTATTCACTATGCAGTATGATTTTATTTATTGAAATATGACTATTTTATTTGCCTATTTAAAATGTTGTTTTTATTAAAACGATATGGCTTCAAATTATTGTATGCATGCACTAATTCTAAAGAGGTTTAAATTATCAATTGTCTTTCTACTTTTATACCTTCATGATTTTTGAGGAACTAGATGCTAGCAAGCGGTTGGCGATATTCGCTAGTTTATAATGAAGCGAGTTGTAGACGCCCATGTTACAAACTATTCTACATAACTAATCTTAATGAGATCTCTCACGGATTAAGCCTAAACAGAACTATTGATTTTCTTCAAGCTTCCACTCGATAACTGAACAGACCTAATTTCACGGAGGAAATGAAAAACATGTCATTTGATTGTTGCCTTGACGTAGGAAATGATACTTGTAGAACTGACCAGAGCTATTCGTTATCGCACCTTTAGACTTAGTTATCGGGACGTTTGTGTTGGAGTTGGTCACAATGCCTGGTTCTGGAAGGGGTGCGAGTTTTATCTTGTTACATGATACGACTCGTACCGTTCCCGTTCTGAATGGCCCAGTGAGGGAAGAGTACCCCTTGATTTATTGATCACTTTCGTCTTTTCTTTGTCCCCCGTATTATCATTATATTAAGCTATGGACTCTTTGTGCTGCACTCTGTTATCAGTCAATCTTTGTTGAGATGACATTTCTATTGTGTTGTCGACGTTTCTCAAACATTTACTGTCGCCTTCTTTTGTTTTTACGATTACATTGTATACTTGCTACTTTAATACTGATTACAGATTTTACATATAAATGTTCTAAAGTCTAGATGATATAGTTACCTAGAATAAGGAACTTTAGACTTATATCGTTAAATATATTCATTATGTGAACTTGTTATTACTATTTACACGTATTTATTTTGCAATAATTGCGTTGAGTAAACTAACCATAGCACTTTATTGTGAGGTGCAGTTTTTATGATTTCAGCCGCACTACACATATTTCCCAACTTACATTTTTATTTACGCTATAAGTACTATTTAGTTTCAAAATGTTGATTAATCATGATCAGCGATAACATTTTCATGTCTGATTAATATGGTATTCACTTTTTGTTCTGCGATCGAGAATGTATTCTTGAGCTGTTTGATACGTAATTTGGATATTTAATATAATTGTACGTCAGGAATACGCATGCTTATTATCTACAGTTTACTTTTTAACTTGGAGATTTAGCAAGATGTTTTATAGTTCATTGGGTTATGGGACCAGATTGGGGCTGGTCATTACATCTCGGAATAATCCTGTGGATTATCATTTTAACTATTGCTTAGATGCTTTTAACTGCCTAGTCGTGAGCTGCAAGTTATCTTAGCCAGAGTATACCGTTACGAAGCAACGAGTCTTGTTACACGACCTTCATGCTTCGATCCTTCTTTTTGATCACTTTTTTACTTGTATCTTTTTGTTCTTTGTTCGGTTTTATTTATTTTATCAATAACAAGGAATCAAAACTTCGAAGTAACGGTGTTCATTTAAAAAAAATCAGTGGGATTCGTATGGAGGCTATTGCAATTTCGTTCGTGGCTTTTTGATTTTAATTTCCTAGTCGGGAGTCGAGAATTGATTTTCTCTGGGACGATATTGTCACGAAGTATGTCGAAGAGGGTTCTGTTTGCGGTTCGATTGTCATTTGGCTGTATTAGGACAGGGATAGGGATTGTGTTCACTTTCCCTTTACTACGTGCAGGGTGTGCTGTAGGAAGATACAAAATAAATTTTCCTTCAACCAGGAAACATAAATGGTCCCCAAGNAAATATAATTTTCCAGAATACGCGCTTCTTAGTCGTTGTTGGGTTACATATTTATGAATTGGTATTTTAGTCAGTTATAAGAAATTGAGAATCTAAGATTAAACCTTTAATCACTATTCACTTTTTCCTGTCCTTCTTGATCATGACGCTCCTAGATATTTTCCAATTTTGTTGACAACTATTTTTGCTTGTAACACGATATCGAATTCTTAGGTAGTTTGGCCTTAATATTTTTATATAAGACTACGTTTAGGTTTGAGTTTGCCTTAAATAGCAACAAGATTTATAATGAGAAGAAGATTTTTTACGGGCTAATAATTTAAGCTAATATTTTACTATAGAAATTAGTCTTCTCAAATATAAGGATTTATTAAGTATAGTATGGATACCCATCCTATTATGTATAGTTGAAATCAAAAGGTTTACTCTTTTTCTCTAATTTAAATTCCTTATTTCTTCGAATATAATAATTATTTCATTACTTAAATTTATTTCATGGTTTACAAATTAAATTCCCAGAGCTATGTACTATAGTTTTGACTTAAATAAACTTTGAATAATTTTATTACTAGATAATTGGATTTGCGACTTAACATCTTTTCTTTTTTACTTTCTCATGTAAAAAGAAAGTATTGTAATGACGTAAAATTCGATTTTGAGTTGTTGGTGGAATTACACGTTTCGAGTTGTCCTGAGTCCAAAAAAGTTGTTTTTAAAAAATGTTTCGTCTGCAGAATCGTGGAGCCTAAACTACTGGACCGATTTTGAAAAAAATTGGCATACACCTTCAGAAAAATCATTTCCCCAGGTATGGGATCTGGGACCGAGATTATTTGAGAAAGTTAGTCTGAGTTGTCCCAGACCGCTCCAATGTGTGAGAAGATTCTCTCATCATCTTACCGATCGAGGTAATCACTTCATTCATACTCTCAGCTTGCCCAAATTAACTTATTATTTATGACGTTGATGTAAAAAAATAATATTTTCATTATGATTGTGAGGTGATAAGCATGAGGTAAAACAATAAATACACGTCACAGTCATGCAATGGCAAGCCTTTCGCCTCCCCATCTGCCCGATATGTTGCAGTCTCGCCGCTTAGTTAGCCTAGCTTTGATTAATTATTTAGTGAGACTGACACTTGGCAATGGTACACACCTGTTCTCATTAATGATTCCCCTCTTCCCTTAATTCTTATTTATATAAATGTGTTAGCAAAACACAAAAAAGTTATTTTTAATCATAGTTCAAACGCTGGAACTTCCTCAGAAAAATCATTGGACCCTCCGAATTTGTTGAAGCAATATTTAAAGTTTTTTGACTCACTCTTAATGTTATGAATGGTTTTTAAACCCTTTATGAAGTCTCAATGGTTATGCATTGTTCCAATATTGTTATTATCACGACAATGTACTTATGAAATCCATCACCTTTTTTTATTAATTAAAATTATGTTTCGTTTACAACAGCTTAGTTTCACCACTTATTTAGCTTTTTCTGTTTAATATAATGATTTAATCGTTATTGTTTTATTCACTCCTGAGAAGGCCAAAAATATTATGGGAAAACATCGCTATCTATATACATAATAAAAATGCATCATATAATATTATAATTATTATTTCTTATTATTATTGTACTTATTTAATTATAATTTATTTTGGTAATTAAACTATATAAGCGATACATTCAGTTGCCAGTTAAGAGAGAAAAAAATGTATTTATAATATAATAAAGAATTATAAAGAATTACTATCAATGTTACTCAATCAGTGCTCAGTAAATGCTTGGGGATAACTATCATATTCAATTAAGGAAATGTGAGGGGGGGGGGG
>KZ651060.1:167413-211505 GCA_001010745.2 Gerris buenoi
TTTTTTTTTTTTTTTTTTTTTTTTTTTTTTTTTTTTTTTTTTTTTTTTTTTTTTTTATTAATTTTGCATTTTATCTGGTTTTTCTATTAGCCTTGACAGGGGACAAAGAACCAGATTTTCTTGTAATTTTTCCTTTATTTGTATATTAAACTCTACCTATATATGTATATATATTTTTTAAGTTTCTAGGATTGCTAGAAGTACCTTAGAATTATGATGTGTCAGTCTACATCAGTGACAAGATAGCAATACTTTATGAACCAAGATAGGTTAGACGTGTGAAATAAAGATCATTTTAAATAGTGTGGAAATGTAACGTATGATTTTCCTTGAGTCCTGAATTGTTCACTCCTTAATGCAAAAAAATTTAAATCCTTCTAATTTACCGATACTAAATAAAACTTTAAAATGCAAATTTTATGCTTATTGTTAAACTTTCGCTTCACATTTTTACAAAGTTCTAGCCTCTCTTATTGGTTATTAGTGAATCAATGAAGGAAGGTTATATTCTAGATTCTTAAATGCATATTAAACCAGTATTTTATGTAAAGAATTAATATTGTTTGAAGCGAATAAGGAAAGAATATGGGAATCCAAGGTCATTATCAAACAGTTGCGGTCCTGGTTGGGGTCAGTGTCAGGACCTTGGTAATGCCGATAAAATAGAAATAAAGAGGGTTGGTTGCGTGCGAGGGTTTGCCTGAGGGCAGAGCGGTAGTCCCTTGTTTGGTTTACGTCTGGGACAGAGTTTCGTGCAGTTTGATGGAGTTACGGGACTTGACTTCATACCGCCTTTGCCTCGACAGCAACTCTCATATAAATAATTCTGTAGCCTCCGTCTGAAATTTCACTGCTTTAATACTTGATTTCGTTACTCCTGACACGTGTTTGTTTATATCTACACGCATCCCTCGACACTACCTGTCGGAAATATCAGAACTTCGACTTTTCTTTGTGGTTGTGAAAATGTTTTAACTCAGATATATTTCATTTAAATGTCGGAGCCCTCCGTTTGCAGTGGATCCTTGCTTCTAGACGTTTCAATGGGTGTTGGAGTTGAATGGCGTCAGCTTTGATATCGTATTTGAAACAAAGCGCAGCTACCCAGCACTACTCGCACCTGACGGAAGTACTCTGATAAGGATTGTCGTAGCATCTAGCTCCGGCCCATCTGTTATCTTAGCGACCAACCCTCCCCGTCTATTTACTTAAAACTGTGGTTGACTGTGGTGATGACAGGTAACGAGGTCGGTGTAGTATGACAGTTGACAGGTCTCGGCCGGACATCGACCCTTATCTCTATAATAAGTTGAACAGGTCAATTCACCTGGGCTCCTCGCTCCTCGTCCTCTTTACCGTCGTACCTGTCATTCTCATTGTTCTCCTGAATTTCTCTTATCATAGTATCCTTATTGTTTTCGTTTTGTTCCGTCTTATTGTTAACTAGTACCCAGGGTTTTTAGGGACGACCACAATCTGTAAACCGACTGTTTAGCAATTTACTTAAAACGTTTTTGGAGTTATAAAAATATTCGACATAAATCCCTTTATAAACACTGAAGTTTCTGTGACTTCGGTAATATTAGAAAAGTTTTTTAAGCCCTCCGAATACATTGCCTTAGAACTTTCTTAAATTGAGTTTTTTGGTCTTATTGGAGGGGGGGGGGGCAAATTCGTACGATTGTATATGGTTCAGAGTAAGTAGTAGCTGGGTTTATCCCATGCATTCTGATTGCCTGATTAGCCGGCGGTAGCTTCCCCTCCCTAACCATCCATTATTAATATTACATCTGTTTTCTTTTTTTCTTCTCCCCACTGTGCTCCTTCTCCCGAGACTTTTCTAGCTGTAATTGAATATTCAATTTCTTTCTGTAAGTAGCATCTCGTTCTAGCGCGGCAGTTTCCTCCCTTCTTTTGTTCCGGTCCTTACCGACCCTCTAATTTCAAGGATAATTGAATCGGATAATTGTTTTTGTGGAGTGAGTCCATTAGTATGTCTTTGCTTTGCTTGGTAGTGTCACCGTCTCATGTCAATTAAAGAACTCTAAACTTTACCCTTTTCCTCCCCACCTTTCTCGTCTAATAGTGAAAAATAATTGTTTAAAATAATACAAGTACATTGACATTGATATATATACAAGTATATGTTCGAATATATCTGTCAAAGAAGTCTGCCATCGTAAAGTCATTTAATTATTATAAAACTATCGTTTTTTACAATGTTCAATCACTTGAACGACTCTAAAGCCGCTGTAATTTGGTCTTTGTTGGTTTGTATTTAGTTTTAACCCTTTTAATTATGGTATAAGTTGCATAGAAAGCTGATTACAAGATTCTTAGTGTCATATTACTTGACGACCTTTTTAACCAGAGGCCTAGAACAGTTTCCGTCGTCTTCTTTTGTACACTGCATCTTCCAACTTGACTCTGTCCGTCTACAATATATTCTAACGTACAATATATATAACGTCTACATTATAACTTTTGGCATTAACACGACAAGCTGACATCGTGTTTATCAGTTTTATATAAATCTATTATTCCCCCCACTAAAAATTTTAACATAAATAATTTATAACTCAGCTAATGCTACGTTTATTTTTGTTACACCTCTAACCATTTATTTTTGTCTGGAACATTTACAAAATTTAAATAAAAAAATTACTTTCTCAAATGAAGGGACCGATTTCATATGAGGATCAAATGCGTTAGCCGAGATGAAATATTATAATTGGGGTGAAGGTTGTCGGACCGGTTCGTGCTTTACTCGGCCATTCTCAAGATATTTCGGACGAGTGAAAAAAAAAATGCCTTTCTTGTTTCTTGTTACTTCCGATGTTTAACTTTTGGTATTTTGATTTATTCCGGGATCTAGGGACTTTCTCGTAGCAAGTAGTCGAATCGCGCGACTCCTACGCATATTGTTTCGGGATCTTAGGAGCTCACCCTGCCGCTCCCGTAGATCTTTCCTCAAGGCAGTAAAAGTCCATGACGTTATGGACCCAGGGCCCCTTTCTTTCTGTCTCATAATCTCTCCTAGCGTATAATATTAAGTAGCTCGTGATACACAGCGGCTTCGGTATCGTATCTCTTCTAAATCGCTCTACAGTTCACCCGCCTCCATATAGTCCTTTCGCTTTTACCCTCTCATCCATCTCTCAAGGTCGGACTTTCGGAACAAAGATCATTTAATTTTTTGAAAAAAGATTTTCACTTTTATGTGATTTTTGTACCCCCGAGTCAGCACGGATAAACCGCCCCTTTTGGTTAACCTGGGTTTTCTTTTGGAGTAAGCTAATCGAAGGCTGTTAGTCAAAAATACCTCTCTTATAGTGTAATAATACGAACTTAGTGCTCATTTTTTTTTCTCTTTATTAAACATTTATTTATCTATTAAATATCAAAAGATTTTTTTTTAATCTAACAATTAGAAAATTTTAATAAATACATTTCGTCATTGATCTGATATATAGGTACGTGATACGTGTAGGTTCTTTTCAAGAGGGTGATTACAGTTCTTACAAAAAAAATAAATAAAAATAGGAGATTTGGCATAACCTCTGCCACTTCTCTCGTTTAGAATATATTCTAGACTCTAGATATAGAGAAATTTATTTAGGACAAATGGGAATTACATTCTTGGTTTATTGCTACTTTCTTTTATCGTCCAGTTGTTTTTGTACTAATATGCTGTTACCTTGGTACAACCTTATAAGGAACTTAACTAAATACTTTTAAACTTTAATTCTTGGGATATCAGATTTTAATGCGTTACTTATTACATACTTATTAAATAATTCAAATTACAATTATCAATAACTACGGGAGACATACAGAGAAAAATAGACCCCCGCACCGGGACTCGAACCACGGGCCTCCTGTTTACCGTACAGGTGCTCTTACCATCTGAGCTATACAATTTAAATAGATGTACTATGTACAGGTACTAATTAAGTACTTAACAATTATAAGTGTTAATTCTCGGGTATAGCTCANGCGCCTGTACGGAAAATAGGAGGCCCGTGGTTCGAGTCCCGGTGCGGGGGTCTATTTTTCTCTGTATGTCTCCCGTAGTTATTGATAATTGTAATTTGAATTATTTAAAATTTAATCTTTCGGTAGTAAGAAAACTACCAAAAACTTAAAAAAAAAAAAATTGAATTATGTATTACTTATTACGAATGGATGAATGTTTATTGAAATACAATTTAATTACCTAAAATATAAGTTTTTAATTTGCCGTATAGGTAATATCAATTATTTGCACGAAACAAAAAATACAGTTATTATAATTTAGAAGTATTGAAATATCGTCAGACAAAACTAAATTTTTGAATTTTCTAGTTTCATTTAACATTGCAATGTTATTGGTATTTAAGGATATAAAGATTTTATGTTAAAAAATAATATGAATATAAATAATGTGAAATAAACTTTTTTGTTATTTTCTTTTAATCGTATTATTGTTTTACTCTTAATTTCTACTGGTCTTAATAATATAGTGAGGGGCTAATCCATGTTAGAATTTTTCAATTTTTGTATTGTTTTAGCGATGGGGTAGATTAAAATTTTAATTTAGTATTATTAGAGTTTTTTGTTTATCTTAACAGCGAATAAATGGATTCCACTTTAACGCCTTTTTTACAAACGAGCTTTATTTCCATAACGATCGGTACTTTTTCTTTTATTGATAATAAAAAGATCTAAAATAAAATTGATTTTATATTTAGTGTCTTTCTTGATATCTATCTAGAAATTGTCGAATTTTTAAAGTAAATAATTTTTAATTTATTTATTAAAAGGGTTGCGTGAGTTAGAATCGATCGATAGTAATAATGGTTCATGTTAAAATTATGCAGAATTTAAAGAGGCGTTTGAGGCCGTTGAATAGCAGTACTGATAGGGACCTGTATCGGTAGCTATTTAGCCTTGACCTCGAGGCAGAGTTAGCCGTGTTGTGTTTGTACGGTTTTAGTAGCTGCAGTTACATCTGGATGTCCTTGTCTCTGTTTTCTACTACACCCCCTACTAGTCAACTCGTTCGTTGAATCGATATCGACTCATTTGTAACTTGGTTCATCCCTAGTTGGGCATACAAGGACGATGTCGTTTTTGGAATAATGTAGGTCGTCCTATTATTTATCCTGGCTTTAGTCGTGTAATTTTTTGTTTTTTTTTTATCTCCGTAGAAGTAGAAATATAACTTCCAAGGTGGAGGTCCAAGGCGGTTTTTAATTTCATTTCAAATATTTTCTATCCTCATGGTTTTAATAGAAAAATCATTACGAAAAGTAAAAATGTAAGTAACGAATTCATTCCAACAAGAGCTTCAAAATGGTTCATGGAATCACAGGGAAAACAGAAGCAAATATGAGTTGGCCGAGTGGTGTAAATGTATAATCCGTGGCGATTTTGTTTATAATTCCGTGACGAATGAGATGATTCCGCAAGGAGTCACGGCTCCAGGCTAGATTCACAGCTTCTAGCGAGATCTTCTTGGCCATTATACGCGTGTTTTCTGAATATCACTGGTCTTAAAACCAAACTGTTTAAAAGAATCGACCGATTGTGTCGAATCCAATGTGAGAGGATGTATAAAAAAAATGGGAATAGGAACTTCCTAAAAGTAAACCGAAAAATTCTTTCATCTATCAAAGTTTTGCAATCATGAAAATCCTTGTTTTAAGCAATACAAAATAAAAACGTATTCGCTGAGTTCTCTGCGGTTAAGTCACTGAATTTCTAAATGATACGGGTAAGCTCCTTTTAAATGTCGGATTAATATGATTGATTTAATATTGGATATTATTTTCTTACTGGAATACTAATTCCTTATTGTGGACAATTAATTTAGCTCTCAAAATTTTGAAATCCGTACTTCGTGACAGTTTTTATCTATTTTGCCATTTGAACGGACCTTAAATCATTGGTAGCAATACTTTGATTTCCTTTATGACACATCCGCCAAAAAAAAAAATGTCCTAGACTAAGCATTGATTAATTTAAACGTTATTAATAAACTAAGATTGCATTTGCTTATACTTCTTCAAGCTTACCTTAACTTATACACTTAATTCCGAATGAGCGTACTCATGTACCTAGTTTTTAAGAAATTATAATCAAGTTGTTATAAATTTAGCTACTGTAACACCTAATTAAATAAAACATCCATGTGAACCAGAGGCTTAAAGCGCTTATTAATAACATTAAAAAAAAAACAAAAAAAAAACAGATTTTCGATTCACAGAGATTTTAGATTATTGCACACTGATAATCTCCATGATAGATAAGCAAATTTCTGTCTATATGTTGCTGTCTGCGCCTATTGCGCTACTCTATGATCTGAAGCAATTGTGGAAAATTTCTGTCTCAACAATACAGTAACTTACTCTTTTTCTAACATGTAATCAGTAAATCCCTCATAAATCGTAATTAAGTTTATTTTTTTATTTTTTCTTTATTAGATTTTTTTTTTTTTTATGAGTTTTGATGTTCGGGTCATTTATTATGTCTGCCTTTGGTTAAATAACTTTAAAATAATTATAGTGAATGAGTAATTGTTCTTAGTCTTGAAGTAGCAGTCGCTGGATAGGAACTTAAAAAACACGTTTTTCAGTGCTTAGGCTTGGGACGAGCTTAGGTGGAAACGAGTAAATCGGCTTGTGAGCAAACCGAAGCCTTGATTAATGAAAAGCTTCAAGCTGAATGGTAGAGGCCTGAGCCGAGGGCAGGCTGGCTGCGGGGGTGAAGCCTTTATCATTAATCAGGGCCCTTTGGCTCGACTCCCTCTGAAGAGTTCTTGCCTTGTCTCGTAAAGACTCTTTGTTGTTTCTATCACCTGGAGCATAATTAGTTTGTATCCAAAACAAATTATTTACCCTGTCGAGTTTGCCAGATGCCAGGCAGTTTAAATTCTTCTCCTTTTTTTCTCTCTGTTGGATTCAGTATTTCGTTGTCTTTGTATATTATTAGTCAGTTAAAATAACTTTTAATTCAATAATTTATAATTATGATTTTGTCCT
Organism: Gerris buenoi; assembly: GCA_001010745.2. NCBI lineage: Eukaryota > Metazoa > Arthropoda > Insecta > Hemiptera > Gerridae > Gerris > Gerris buenoi. Next base: position 174,436 of record KZ651060.1, read on the forward strand.
ATTAAAGTCTGATATANAAACGTATAAATCTATTAAAATCGAATTGTCGCGCTATCCTAATACTATAATTCTATATTTATACTGTATATTCTATATTATTGTTCTATTTCTTGTAAGATAGTTTTGGATAGTTTTAAAATGTAGATGTACCCAAAGCTATTTTAAGGCTTAAGTTTGAAATAGTGAGTTAATTCGAATAGAAAAGATTTCTGCAGAGTGGAGTGTTTTCTCAGATTATTCTATTGAATAGGGTAGGGGATAATTCTAGTGGTGTATTTGTCACTGTTGTGGCCTCCATCTCCATCGGTCTTCTATTTCAAAAGATACGAAAGTTTCCTCTTCAAGCTCTCTGGTGAGATCTCTACAAAAAAACTCGCGAAGATAAACGGATAATTACAAAATTGTTGAAATAAAGATTCACGTCATGGTAGATTTAAATCTTTCAAGATTAAGTCTTGAAAATTATTTTTATTCGCTGGGTAGCAGGCAGGTTGGTTAAAAGACAATGTTTAAATGTTTTGTTGTTAAAATCAGATACATTATTTTGTATATACCGTAGTCAAAATCCATGCAATATTTATTTGTTGAATGTGTTTAGACTGGCTTTATTATTTTTAATTTTATTTATAACGTATTCGTACTGTAGAGAAATTATGAAAATGCTAAACGTATTGTCAAAATATTCAAGAGTCATTTAATTTTTTACACTTTTATTTAATATTGTCTTTAGATTACATAAATATTTTAAACTAGCATTACTATTCCGAATAATAGTTTTATTTGTTAATGTGTTTAATTACTCTAAAAAATTGTTTTGTGGCTTAATTAATAATAAAAATAATATTTAATTATTCAAATCACTAATTAAAAAAAAAACTTAAAAGACTCAAATAAATCGTAATTTTCTCGTATTGTAAATCAAACTAAAAAATAGTCTACTTAATCTTTCCATTTTGTAATAGTTTATTCATATAACAATATAAAATAGTTTGTTTTTTTGTATTTTTCGAACATTACCTTTTTTTAAGACTTAATATAGTAATGGTTTTTATTCTGTCATGATCTTTATCTTTATTCTGTCAGTTTCCATCCTCCAGTGTTTTCATTCTTTTCGCTTTATTTTAGCCCCGGGTAAAAATCTTCGCTTATTGTCCTGTCTGAAGCCTTGATTTATACGCCACCCGCCTTGAAACACATTAAATCACTTACCGACCTTTTGTACAAAAAAAAATAAAAAAAAAATACATTTGATTTATTTTGTCGTTTATTGTAATAATCTTAGTTTCAAATCATGAGTTCATTCGGTTATCACTGTGCCAGTCTTTGATTTATAACCTGATTTCCTTTCCTATTTGATCAAATAGTACTACTGTGTACTATGTACGTTTAAAATACCTTTTAAATAATCACATTTAAAGAAAACAAAATTATTATAATATTTGTTTGAATTAAATGTGATTTGTCTTATAACCACGGCGAGTAAATTAAAATAATAAATTTGGTGTCCTATAGAAATTTTACATTAGAGATCTAGGTCTGCCTTAATGAAAAATCCAAAGTGCAATATTGAATACGCTTGCAGGCGGTTGGAATAATCTAGGGCTATCTGCGGGCTACTTTCGAACTTTTGACAAACCATTCAAATTTCTTAAAACTTAGGTTATTACTTTTGAAAATATGGGTGTAAATAAAAGTATGTTTGTGCGCATGTAGATTGTAAATGTAAAACAGTAATATTTGGGTACAGAAGACATAAATTTAATTAAAATTGGACCATTAGTTTTTAATATATGTTGCTTTATTATTAATTATTATTATTTTTAATAATTATAAGATTAAATTTTAATATACTTTTTAAAGAAAATCATTCTCAGACTTTTTTTTTTTCCTCTGATTAACAATTATTTATTTGTTCGACAGTTTACGTATTTATGTTAAAAAAATAATCTTGTTTGCAAAGGAGTTTCTTTAACTTTAACTTGCTTTATTCAGTACTTCACTGATATGAGGAGATCAAACTAAATGAAAAATAAAATCAATTACGTTTTAGTTTACTTTATTAATGACTATTATAGAATTTTTCTCGTATCTTGATTAAATTGTTTATTTCCGTTTTGATGCTTCGTAAAAAGATATTTAGTAATCAGCGTTTTTTAAGAAAAAAAAATGTAGGTAGACGATTGGGAAAAAAAAAGATTTCTTATGGTATGTTCATAATTTCTCACAAGTCTAAGAAGTATATTTATTGATGCACATGGAAACACCCTGCTCTTCATCTGTCAATATTTATATCTTTACATATATCTTCAAAATGTATCTATTTTCTCTGAGTTTTCCCCCTTGGTTTTTGGACTCGGTGAAAATATGAAGTTTTGCCCATCAAGTTTTTGCAAAGAAAGGTGCCTATACCTTGGTAGGGAAGGTGAAGTCGTTCTTCTTTATATAAGTTCCAGTTCCCATAAACTTGTCACATCGAACTAAGAAGACCCAGATGCTCTCTGTAGAGATATTTATTATTTCACCTCTCCCTCCATCTTCAAACCGATACTCTTAGGTTTTTTAAAGAGAGCTGGGTTATTAATCAAACTTTATATTTTCCTTAGAGGTCCCCGAGGTGTCTTACCTCGCCCTGGAAATTTTCCCTTGTTTATGGATTTTACAAAGTTGTTTATTTGTTGGAAGGGGGGAGGGGTGCTCAGTAAGACTTTGGTTGGAGTATCTCTCGGGACCGAGGCCCCTCACCTCACGTTGCTTCCCTGATGATTTACTGTCTCTTTCTTTAAGAAAAGAGATAAAATAAAATAAGGCTAAACCCTAACTCTTCTTTACAGCCCTGGCTATTTTATCCAGCTCACTCTAATTCAACTCTTACCTCAAATTTTTTTATTACCTTTCTTAAAATTTAATCCCCCTCAGTTCCACCCGCTTAACTTATGATTATTTAAGATACCCGGTGAATTTAACCGGTATTTTCTTCTATTGCTGGCTTCCCCTTGTTTTTTCGAATCACTCCGATGCCACTGTTTACCTCCATGAAAAAGGAATTACTGTAGATAAAACTCAATTCCCCTTATTTTAAGGGCACCAAACTTTAAAATATCGGCAGGATAAACCTAATATAAACATCCTTCATTATTCCCAAATTCAAAAACTGTATAGATTAAACAAAAGAAACAATCTTAGGATTTCTAATGTGATGGTATATTTAGTTTATCATGTACAAAGAAGATACCATTTGGTCACCTCTTTTAATTATAGAAAAAATAGATATGGCTATGAATGAATACCGGTTAAAGTTTTGAATAATTACTATTTCTAAATACGTGTGATTGTCCTAATCAAAATGTTGTAGTGTTGATAAGTAGTAGTGTAAATTTAAAAAATAATTAAACTATTGAGATATAAAAAACCGTCGGTCAAAATAGCACTTAGCTTTCTTGGCTCATTAATATTATGAGACATATTTTAAAATATCGATATTACTAAAAAAATAGCATGTGGGCAAAAATAATGTGGCCTTGCCATTTTTTAATGTTTGTAGAAGAATGAATTTAATATGAGAAAATCTGTAAGATAGTTTTGGATAGTTTTAAAATGTAGATGTACCCAAAACTGTTTAGGAAAGTTTAAATTTGAAAGTAAAAACATTCGTTATTCAGAAGAGATATAATTATTTCGTAAGTTCGTATACATCTTTGATAAGTTCGGAAGCTAAATTATAAATCTGTAAATAGTGTGGCACATAGCTTCCTCGCTCAATTTAATGATGGTATGCTTTTAATTTTTGCTGAAGGTAGCTTCGTTAACTTCAATAAGCTCTTAAGCAAAATATATTAATAAAAAATAAACAAGGACCTAAATTGAGGCTTGCCCTGGAATAAATGAGCTCAAAGAACTGAGACTGGCTCATTTATAAATTATTTTGATCAAGAAATAATAGCGAAGTGATTTTTAAAAATTTTAATTTTTAATCTCTTAACTTATATTTTAATTGACAATTTATCAGCCTTTTCAGCAGCGTTATTTCTTCAGTTATTTAATTTTTTAAATTTATTATATTGTTAGGAAGAGAATCTTGCTTTAGAAAAATGAAAATTTAAAGAAGTTGTCGTCTCCTTAGGATTATGCTGCAAGAAAGCTGTTGAAGTCTTCAAAACTATTATAAGGTGAAAGAAAATATTTCATTGAAACGATTAATATTCTCAAGTATTCATAGTTTTAACTAGATAAGAGTCACGATAGAAAGGAATATGTATTAATACTTATGTACCGCTATGTTTTGAAACATAATAGGCTAGTGAGACATATTAAGTAATTTTAATAGTTTTAACTAGATAAGAGTCACGATAGAAAGGAATATGTATTAATACTTATGTACAGCTATGTTTTGAAACATAATAGGCTAGTGAGACATATTAAGTAATTTTAATATGTTTAGTATGTGACCTAATAGCTTAATATATTATTCTTTTCAGTCTTGGCTCTTCGATAATAATATCCCTACTCTTTATTTTATGAAAATAAATTATAATCAAGTGAATACTTATCGTAATAATTAATATCTTATAAACAAGTAATGCTTATTACTATACGGGCTAGAGTTGGCAATCACATCTCCATTTATATCTTAATAGGTATTTTATTTTTTGTATTATTTTTAATATTAAAAAATATATTAGACAATTAGTCATAACTTATGACTCATAAGCGTTGGAGATTCTATCTCTTCTAATGCTGTCATTTTAAATTGACTGTGTTAAATTTATAGAAGAATATTAAAATAGACAATATTGAGAANATTTATTTAATGTATTTTTTACAATTAACATACAATAATTATAAATTACAAATTCTTACATAAATAGTTATACAGTAGTTACAAATTAACATCAAAACAAGTCATAAGAGCCCCCAAGAAGGAAATCCTTGAAACAGGAGGCTAAAAAGCCTACTAATATGTTTAGTATGTGACCTAATAGCTTAATATATTATTCTTTCCAGTCTTGGCTCTTCGATAATAATATCCCTACTCTTTATTTTATGAAAATAAATTATAATCAAGTGAATACTTATCGTAATAATTAATATCTTATAAACAAGTAATGCTTATTACTACACGGGTTAGATATGGCAACCACATCTCCATTTATATATTAATACGTATTTGATTTTTTTGTACTATCTGAAATAATAAAAAAATATATATTAGACAATTAGTCATAAGCGTTGGAGATTCTATCTCTTCTAATGCTGTCATTTTAAATTGACTGTGTTAAATTTATAGAAGAATATTAAAATAGACAATATTGAGAATGAAAAATTATTTTCTTTTACATAAAGCAAAGATAGTTTCAATTTGAATTTATTAATTAAAAACATTAACCATAATATATCTCTTATAATAATCCTGAGACATATTTTTTGGTGTAGGCACGGAACAATGTCGATATAATTTTTTCAGAAGTAATTAAATTTAGCTATAATTCTCAAATTTAAACCATTGGACGAAATATTTTTAGATTTTTTTTTCTCCTTGGTCCTTAAACGTATAAATCTATTAAAATCGAATTGTCGCGCTATCCTAATACTATAATTCTATATTTATACTGTATATTCTATATTATTGTTCTATTTCTTAATATGTGAATGAGAGAGTAAAAATGGTCTGAGATAAAACTTTATTATATTGGTTGAGATTTTTTTTTCTGTTCTCATCTAAAGTTTATTGTGCTACTGTTTTGGTAACTAGATTTTTTTTTCCTGGGACTTGACAGACATTAATTTTTTAATTAATATCCAACCGTTGCTATTATCACATGTGTCATTAATGCAATTACCTGGGATATTAGTACTTAAATTTTAATTTTAGAGCCCATTCATTTCTTGATTTCAGAGATCTACTATTGATAATGTGTATGAGAATAGCAAGTTTCGTTTTATCAGACCTATTGGAATTATTAAAAATAACGTGTAATAAAATTTCTGACTTGGGGATTACGCATAAATGATAATTTAAATAATATGTATATAATACATGTATATTTAGTTCAAGTTTATTAGGTCTGATTTCCAAAGGGTTGGTATCGATTGTTTTTGATGTGCTGACCGAGATTTGCTGAACTGGCCGAGAGCTTGTGAACTAGTTATCAGTATAAAGTTAAGGTTTGTCCAATATGCTCCGGTTCGGTTCCTAAATGATTTGTAGTCTAGTTTGCTGACCTTTAGTATGCACCGCCCTGTTTTCACTTTTCTATGTTGATCCTTTGCCATCCTGGGTCTTTGGCTTTCCTTTCATCCTGCCACTTCTCCTACGTACAAACCGGTCCCCTAACGTATCATCTAATTCAATTATACTTATCTTATACCATCACCTTAAATCTCAATCTGTACCAATATTTCGATCCATTTTCTCCTTTCAAATTTTCCTTCTTTATTACTTTGTTAATTATACCTTCGACTTTTTTCTTTATGGTCATCCCAGATTTGGGAAATCTGTAGGGAAATAATTTTTTAAACAATTAAAGATTAAATTTTAAGAATTTTTCTAGAATTTTATAATGTACTTTTATTTCTCATTGATGGTTTTTATTTCCTTGACATTCAAAGATTAAATAGAACAATTTCACTTTTTTTCTTACCAAACGTATCGGTAACGGTAGCACTATCATCATTCTCAAGAAATATTTTTTCTCTNTTCAAAGATCAAATAGAACAATTTCACTTTTTTTCTTACCAAAGGTATCGGTAACGGTAGCACTATCATCATTCTCAAGAAATATTTTTTTTCTACTTCATAATTTCCTCAACAAAACAGCTTTCAACTCTGTCTGTCAACATTGCGAATTGTGTTTTTAAAATCTGCTCTAAATTTGGTTAGTGTGTCAAAGTTGTACCTTGAATGTTCTGTCCCGCATTAATTTCAATCTTCTGAGCACAAAACGTTTGTTTTAGTTACACTCATATTTTTAAATCTATATAGTTATACTTTGTTGCCATTCTCCCAATTCTACTAATTCTTTTAACAAATATCGATCCTTAATAAGCCTCAATATTTAAAATAGATAAAAACATAAACAGTATGTTGCATGGATATTCAATTAGTATCCCTAATAACAAAATTCAACAAAAGAATCGATGTAGGTGGTTAGATCGTTTAGTCAAGATTTGCTTGTATCCATATTCGTTCTATATTTACTTGCTTATGGTTCGAACTAGACATTTTTGAATTTCGAAATAGTTTTTTTTTGTACTTGCTCTAGGAGTGCAAGGAAATAATAGTTTTAATTTGTATTTAATGAAACGTATTTAAATCTTTATAAATGGGATTTGTGTAATAGTTAAAAGTTTGCTTGCAACTACTGTTTTGTAATTTCTCGTTCCACGCTTGTTGGTTACTGCAAGGCTCTACTTGCATTGTCTAGTTTTTAGCGTGTTCACTTTTTCTCTATCTGGTTTAAGGTAATGGAGTGTTGATCGTGTTAAGTAGACGGTCGGAAGAAGCGTGTCTTCGCTTAGTGCATTGGGTCCGGTTGGTCAGACACGAATTGTCTCTTGCATTTCTTCCAACGAATCCTCCCAGGAAGAGACTGGCCAAGTCTCTTCTTATGGCTGACCTTCTGGTGAAAGGAATGACCAGCCCTCTTACAACAACATAAACTTCCTCTATTTAAATTATTCCCTAACATTTAAAATACTTCCATTCAAAGAAGTTACTATCAATTATGCATAATATTACAATGCAATCAATTGCCGCTTTCCTTATTATGCATATATCTAAAATATAATAAATCAATAATATTTTGTAGAAACAGACGTAACCTGTGATTATAAGTGCATTGAAATATCATTAGTCTTTTTCTAAAAACAATTTGGCGTATGCATATAGGGGGGGAGGTGGGTCTAAAAAGTATTCTTTGTTTCTGTTTACCGCTTCATACTTAGTGAATTTGTAGAAGGCTAGAAAGCAGGGTTTCTCACAGAATATAAATAGTTATATCTATTGTTTGTCAGGTCCCCGTTTGCTTAACGTGACTTCTGAAGATTTGATTGTACGTATCAGATAACCTTTTTTGTCTTATCCTAGATAATAGACTTTCATTTGGTTTAGGCCTATTAAAAATCTTTCTCAGATGCAGTTGAGCCAAAAACATATTTTTTTATAGTTTAAACCTGTAATTATCTTTAATACTTGATAGCGTTTTGATTGGCCATTGTTCCTATCCTACGTTCCAAGTAAACTCATGGAACCGTCTTCGGCCTCATTTTTTTAATATTTATTATACAGTTTCTATTTATTTATTACGTAGGTATATACTACTTTTAAACTTGGTATAATATTTTTTACCTTTGGAATTAATATAAATTCTCTCCTTATTACATATTATTATATTATTTATTAATTTTTTTGTATTATTTTGTATTTTTGTGTCTGTGGCGAGAAGTAATATTATTATGTATTAAAAAAAAAAAATATTTAAATTTTATTTATTGCTCAGGTTATTATAAAAATGAGATTGATTTCGGTATTTCTTTTAATAATATTTTGAATATTATTATCATTACAGAGTGTATAAACGTGTATTTATTAAATTTGTCACCTTCCTCGTTGGAATTTTTCCCTTCCCTGTTAACGTTTTATCACAAAAATTGGTCCCCTCCCTGTTTATATTTCAAATATTTATTTGTTTGCACATATAAAATTTTCTAATAAGAACCCTCTGCCCCACGGGATCCACTTAGATTTTATGGTTCGTTTTATAAACAGTATTTTTCTTTTACTTTTATCAAAATTGAATCTTGACTTGCCAATACTTAGTTTAAACATGGAACCGGAATCTTGTTAATACAAAGTACTTTACGATTATGGCAGTCTGCTTATATTTGATACCTTTTTTTAGCATACGTATTGTGTTGTCTTTAGACGCCTCTCTAAGGAATTTTAGCTGGATTTTTGTTTCTTTTGAATTATATTATTCAAACAAAATTATGTAGGAAAATAAAAGTATATACGTGCTTTTTTTAACAAAAAAAAAAATAGTGAACTTTTACTTAAAATATATATATGTATATTATACATGTTATTATAGCTACTGTAAATTTAATTGTAATTTAGTGTTATTAAATATGAGGTTATGAAAATCCAATATATTTTTCCAGGGGAGAGATGATATTCCTGTCGTTACGATAAGGTTCCCCAACCCTCGGAATATTTAATATTTCTGTGATGAGCTTGTATACACCTCCTGGAGGTGTTAATATTTTCTGTTAAACAGAGGGTTAATAAAGTTCGGTTTACCGAGGCGGGTGCGCCCTCCCCTTTTCGTTCCAGATTTTGGCGCCCCATCACCTCTTGCTGATTAAATTTCCTCCGGCCCAGCAGATGAATCAAAAGCACGCTTCACTTGTCCGCCATTTTGGCTGGGAGATGATTGGGCGGCGTGTGGGCTATTACCGCTTGCTTGATGAGCTCTGTTACTACCAGCGCGCGCCCTGCAAATCACCTCGGCGCCTCATTTCATCATTAAATTCGTAACCCGTTCCCCCAATGCTTCAAATACACTTTATTACTGCCCTGAGGATTTTTTATACTTTTAATTATTCTTAATTAAAACCCTGAAAAGGAGACAAAAAGATCGCTATACCCATATAAACCAAGGTAGATTTTTAATAAGGATATTGTGTTAAGTTTATTTTTATCATCATGGCATATATTATTTAGTTGCTAAAATATTGCTTCGCTTTTATTGAGCAATAGAGACACAAATCAGACAGATTTTTTTTACAATTTACTTATAAATAGAACCTGTAGGACAATAGTAACTACAAAATATCATCCACCTATTTACTTCTAAAATATTGTTCCCTTCTTTGCAATACTTAGGTTATCGATATTAGACATCTTGTAATGTCCTGCTATTATTATTGTCTTCATTATCTTCAAGATAATAGTGAGTCACTTGAGTAGAACTAGAAAGTAATACACTCTTAATGTGATCTTTTTAAAGATTTCACTTTCAACTGTGAAGAATAAATAGATATTTCTATCTCTCTTCATTGTTACCAATTTGCTGTTCTTTTCTTTTCTTTAATTTATGTTTTTCTTCTTCTATTTAATAAAGTTATTTATACAATTTTATTTTTGGCTTTTCTAAGCTTTTTTTGAAATTAAGGAACATTTTTTTTATAATTATTTTGTTGACTTAATAATTACTTAATATCAATAATATTTTATCTTTCTTGTCAAGTCTGATGTAATAAAATGAAGCATCATTGGAACTATTTAATTCACTGGGAAAAAGCATTACTTAGTTAGGTAGTAATGCCAAAATTATAAATAATCACTAAGTATATAATAATGAAATATTGTACTAGCTCCTCTGTTGTAGGTATTACAAAATTGGGGATCGTAATTGCAGTCTATCGTAATAATATAATTTTATTTAAAAAAAATTGATTGTTCTTTTACCTTTGAGTGTTCTTCTCTTTTTTTCTGTGCCTTTCACTTTTAATATCTTGATACTAAACTAGACATACCTTATCTTATTGTGTCTTAATTTGGTTTTCTTGTCTCCAACAGGCCTGGATTTAAATTTACTTTCATTATTTTCTCTTTACTCTCAGTCATGTGTTTAGTTTATATTATTATACTGCTGCGATAATCCCTGATGCGATTGAAAACTTAGATTCATTAGGTTCTCTTTATGTAATCAATTATTTTTTGCTTTTTTTTATTAGATATATTAAATTCAATTTAAAGTTCGTATACTATTTTATCATTTTACTATAATTTTAAGCCCTTTTAATATCTACGATGTGCAGCTATATTTTTATGCTAGTTGTTATGTCTAATTATAACATTTATGAGAACTTATTATCCCGTGAGAACTTTTTATTTCTACAAGGTATTGGGCTGGTTATTAATTTTACGTATGAGGTATATTATGTCTGGCCTAGCCGGTGCTATATAATACCGTAAACCACTTGAACTTAGGAAGGTAATTTGTAGATGTTGTACTAGGATGCGGTGTGCCCGTTACGCTTCATCAAGATATTTACTGTGAACAGCCGCCGCTAGATTCCTTGCTTTTCCTAGCTGTAATATACTTTTACCTGCCGTGTACATGTGTGTAGGTTATGACGGTCAGTCCGATGCCTGATATTTAATAGCCTGTTTTCTGGTTATAAGACTACATTATACCGTTATGTATATACCCTTCTTCCGTCAAGACAATGCTCCTACCGTATTCCCAATTCCTTGAGAAACTATTCTATTACTTTTTCAATTGAGGGTCCGCAAGCTTGCTGTTAAAATCCTCTGCATTACCTGATCTAAGAAAATGAATCCTTAAAGTTGCGACGTGAAGGAGCAGTTTCTCTGGCTCGGTATTAACGTTGCTTACGATGTTGTTAAAAGCTTCAGAATTTCAGATTCCGGCACAACGCCCGAGTTAAACTCCCGACCCGAAAAAATTAAGGCTTTTTTAAGGTCGTAGTGGGACCGTAATAAAGGAGTTGCAAAGCCTTCGTAGTTTTTATTGTTGCTGTGTACCCTATTTTTTATTAACCCCTACCGACCATTTTCGGAGATGGAAAATAAAAATTTATTGTCTCTCCTTTTTATCCAGACAGTCATGAATAAAACAGTGGCTAATTTTTACGGAGCGTCGAATGAAAGGTAGGGTGAAGAAGCCTTCTATATTAAATATGAGTAATTTGATACCTACTCTTGTGGAATTGTAATCTCGCCTTGAGCTTCTTCCAACGTTTAGTCTTATTATGCGCAATCCTATTAAGTTATTACTTCGTTGAAAAAGCGACAACTCCCTTGTAAGCTTTAGAAATAGTGTCTTATTAGCTTTTAAATTTCACTTTAATACTTTTTAATGGTAAAAAAGGAATCTGTTTCAGTTTTTTGTGTTTAGTTCCCTATAGGTCGATAATATCGCCTTCTTACACCTGTGTCGATTTAGATTTCCTCGGCTTCTGACCTTTTTTATTTCCTACTCTTACCTCATTCATTCCCTTTTTAAAGTGGTGAATTTATGAGTAATTGTCTTGAAATCATACTTATTATTTTCCAAATTTGGAAAATCCTATAATCGAGAATAAAATGTTTAACCTTTTTTTGTAACTCCTGTTTTAATATGATTACCCCAATATATGTGTATTACTTTGGTCCTTCAGTCTCTTATATGATTTTTTCATATCTATGTTTCAGGTGTCTGTTGAGAAGAAATCATCGGTAAGGTGAGGCAATGCGCGAATACAAGATAGTAGTGCTGGGTTCAGGAGGCGTGGGCAAATCTGCTCTGACAGTGCAGTTCGTCCAAGGCATATTTGTCGAGAAGTACGACCCTACCATTGAAGACTCGTACAGGAAGCAGGTCGAGGTAGATGGGCAGCAGTGCATGTTGGAGATCCTGGACACGGCCGGAACAGAACAGTTCACTGCTATGAGGGACCTCTACATGAAGAACGGTCAGGGCTTCATCCTGGCCTATTCGATCACGGCCCAGTCCACATTTAACGACTTGCAGGACCTCCGAGAACAGATCCTCCGCGTCAAGGATACTGACGACGTTCCCATGGTGTTAGTGGGCAACAAATGCGATCTGGAAGGAGAGAGAGTGGTAGGCAAGGAGCAAGGAGTTAATCTGGCTAGGCAGTTTAACTGCGCTTTTATGGAAACCTCGGCCAAAGCTAAGATCAACGTTCACGACATATTTTACGACCTCGTCAGACAGATCAACAAGAAATCGCCCGAAAAGAAGCAGAAACAGAAAAAGAAATCCCCCTGTACCCTCCTATAATACCGCTCCGCGTTATTATTTCTTTAAATAATACTTCCAATTTAGCCAAAACTACCCCCCTCTCAGCATGCATTTCGAACCACATTGTTAATTACTTTTTATTTTTATTACTCATATACATATATATATATATAATATATTTTTGTACCCCCACCCCTTTCTTTATTATTTCCCTTTATATATTTGGGTTATTTAAAAATAAAACAGTATTAGTCAATATACTGGAATGTAAACCGCTACATATTGTTAATCATTTCCTTTTTTAAGTATTCTTTTTTTATTAAAGATATATATNTAATGGATTTTAATTTGTGAGAGACTATATATATATAATTTTTATTTAAAGTAATATCTGTATATTATGAAACCCGTGTTGATAATATATATATTTTTAATTTTTTTAAATAAACCAGATTGTGTTAATAATAAGATGGTTGGTTTTAAGATAATTCTTTTATTTATTCGCAATCATAAATTATTAAGCCGACTTGTACACTCAATCGTTCAATTTTGATATTTAGGTAGTCAGGGTCCCAAGTTGTTTTTTTGAAATATATATAAAAGTAAAAAGATTAAAAAAAATAAAAATATCTAGTTGATAAGTTAAAAAAAAAACTTATTATTATTAATTAATTGTCGTGACTCTGTGAAAATCTTTTACAGTCTCAAAATGGAAAAATGTGTTCCAAATTTTAATATTTTTTTAATATATTCGTTGTATAAAAAAAGATGGTATAATTTTTGTTTACTTAAAATTTACAAATTTAAACCGTTGATTGAAATATTATATTTGAAAAACGTGTTGAGATTTATTGACACTAACTTAGCTTCTTGTTAAGTGTGCGAAATCAGTTAAATAATATGTGTTAAGAAACTCTTTCATTTGTTTTACATTGCATCACCGACATTAGTTGCTTGTTCACCCACTCTGGAAGAAGTAACTTCTTTTTAATTATTATAGCTTTTGTATCTACTTTTTTAATTAATTAGGAGATATAAAATAAATAAAAACAAAAATAATAAAATAAAATAAATAATAGTAATATTTACCCTTTTAAAACAAATCAATTATTCTTTATTTATGCTATGTACATTTTATATTATAAAAAAATATATATATAAAAAATGGAAAGATTTAACCGATTCATCGTTTAGTCTTTCCACCAAAAAAAGTAAAATATTATAAGTATATTATATAATAAAATTAATAAGGAAATCAATTAAAAATCTAGGAGTAAATGGAAAAGAAATGCCCACTGGCTTTTATAAAGAGAAATTAATGTGTTGTGTATAATATTGTTTATGAATATATCTCTCTTGTACTGGATCTAAGTAATTTCGTCTGGCAAATCCTCTACCCAAAATAAGCGCACCTAATCCCTACCCCACCATTCCCTTAATAACCAATTATTGTTAATAAAAAAAAAACTGTTTACAAGGCATTATTTAAGTCCAACGTTTATCTTAATTTAATTGTTGATTTTACCAATTTTTCTATTTTTATTTTATTTCTTCTTGTAAACATGTTTTATATGATATAACCTTATAAATGTGACAACATCTCCTTAAAGCATTTAATCCGTTAAACTTCTCCCTACGATCTTTAGACGAAACGTCGCATAACTTAATGTATAATTATAAAATATTTTTAATCTACAGTTGAAATACAAAAAAAAATAACTTGCTGTAACCTGTTTTAAGGTTGTTTAAATGTATAATAAATACAATCATTGTCCAATTAATCGACATAATGGATTTTAATTTGTGAGAGACATTTTATCTGTATAGAATGAGCTCGATATCACACTAGCACACTAACTTAATGAACTTATGGCATTTCTTCATATTTTTTTTTTTTTGTTTGTTTGTTTAACTTCTTTTCTTTTTGTTTTCTTTCTATATTCGGCTCTCAGAAGCCGTTCTAAGTTTTAATTGAAGTCATTAATAAATTTATTCAAGCAAATAATTTATTGTGTGAAACATCCTTTTTTTATCTCAACTCTAATAAGGAATTAAACCTCGTCACTGTGCAGGTAATGTAATTGGATTAAGTATGTGCAGTAATTAATGACCATATTTTAATTATTTTTTTACTTCTCAATTATTTTATCGATAAAGAAGGTGAAAATAATTGTTTCTTTCGGCTGAAATGTGCACTCTACTGTTACATCCTTGGATGCGTTCCAAAAAACCTCTGATCAGTAATTATTACGATTTCGGTACCATCCACAATATTTAAAATTTTATCATAGAAGAATTTTCCATACAAGCTTTGCAAAAAAAAAATAAATAAATAAAAAAAAAATAAAAAAATAAAAAAAAAAAATGGTCTTCCATTTATTCCGACGATGTTAGATATCAGAAAACGTTTGAAATGCGAGAAACTGATTCTGCTTTGAATTTATTCCAAGCTGAACTAAGTTGAATATTTCAAAATTAGTCCAAAAGTTAAGGAAACTCAATATTTGTAATAAAAAAAAAAAATCTATAAGTGCAAGTATAATTTGATAATACGAGTATGGATTTATTTTTTTTAAATTTTAATAATTATAAGTAATGTTCAATCTAGTTGTGACTACATTTACCTTTTCCAACTCTAAATTAAGAATTTCATTAGTATATTACATGAAGAGGCTAAATTTCTTACTTTTCATAGCAAATTTTTTATTTATAATTTTGATCTAAGGGATAAATTTATCGCATAGGATTTTCTCCCCCTATCAGCTGTAATTGATTACCTCAATTTAATCAGCCGGGACCGAGTAATCATTTTCGGTTGAAAACGTGGAATGTTTTTATTTATGTTTCGAGACAAGAATTCCTGCGGGAGCAAGGAGGGGTTGATGGGGCCAGTCCCGACTCTTAAATTATTTACAAGCAAGGTTTTCCAATAACAGGTTACTTTATTGCCGCCGTAAAAGGATCCGGGGCCCTTAAGGGCTCCCTCGCACGTTTCCCTCGCAAAATGTGACCTTCCTTAATTTTATACATATTATATATTGTATTAGGGAGGTATGTCGGCCATGTTTGCACTAAGGCTCTCCGCTCCCAGTCGACTTGTAATCGACTTTATTGTAGGGTTCTATTGAAATATTTTATGTACTGGTTTTATTTACTGTACTACACAGGAGGAGCGAACCCTTCCTTCTTACTTTTACGATAATTACGTAATAGTGGGCTCATTCCCGGTTCTAGTAGCACTTACAATGGAAGGAATATCTCTTAGACGGAATATCCACGCGATTTGAAGCACCTATTGAGAGGTATAACTGTAAATCATGGACCTGCTCCTTCTCTCGGTGTGTGTGGAATCCCTTCTCGAGATTTTCTTGCAAGGAGGTACTTCCAGCTCAGCATGCAGCTTTATTGGAAAACCACCCTATCAATAGCACCACATCTAGTAAATGCGACCACTTCGTTACTTAGAGCATTTACAGCTTTATCTACCTCTGCCCAGTATGTGGTAATTTATAATAATGAACTTTTATACAAGCTTCTACAAATCATTACAGCTATCAGGATCAATCCTGCTTACTCTCCCCTCTTAAATATCTAACCTACAGATTTATTGGTATTCGTGCTTATGGTTCCTTTTAACTACTATGACCCATTCCTTACTCACGTACAAGTAGATTAGAATTGGTGAGCTCTCTCATTATTTACTAACTAAATTTATTCATTCATTATTAAATATTTAAAAAAAAAGAAAATAATGTTTTGGTATAATTTCATATAAACTAAATTACTGGTATTTTCTATGTTATCATATATATGTATATCTAATTTTTTTAAAAATTTAAAAGGTATTTTTATTTTGCTTCCGAGCTTACCGAAGGTTAACGGAAGCCATGTAATCGTTCTGAAGAACGAAAATTTATTATATCTCCGATTTCAATAATTCCATTTCTTGGAATTTCTGTCTTGTCTTCCACATTCGCACAAGCATACATTTATTTACATCTATATCTTGAAAAGTAGGTACTCATCTTATTTTTATGAAGTTTGAATGGTTTGTCAAAAGTAACCTGAAAGTAGACGGAAAGATTTCTATCGTTTTAGACATCATGGATTATTTTTGGTTCCGTGTCTGTCTGTCTTTCGGTATCTTGGTTTGTCGGTTGCTCAATTTTTTGAACCAACATATCGTAAATACTACTTGTACGATTTTAAATCAATTTGGATGGTAAGTCATAATTTGCCCATTGGTGGTTCCATATAAGTTTAAACCTTCTGCGCCCATTTGCTTGTCTTCCACATCCGCACAAACATACACAAAAGTAATTAGGTAAGTGTTTTTGTTTCTGGACTCCATAATGTTTCGATCACTCTGAAAAAAAAAGCGTTTGCATTGTATACTGTATACACTTACTATACTTTAAAGAATTAATTTTTGGAGATCGGGGGAGTGCGCGCTAATGCTTTTTTGATATCAGAGGTGAGGAAGGAGGGCTGTTAGTTCGTGTTGCCGTTTTCCCTCACCATGAATCTATAGGGGTTCCAGCCTGTGAAGACAGAACAACCGTGAACTGAATATTTAAGTTTCTTGTGTTTTTTACTTGCCGAGTGATGTAAGCAAGAATTGTCCCTTGCTTAGCTCGCCCCTGTACAAGGGAGGCTTGGTTTATGTATGCAAGCCGCCCAAATGTATTCCGGGCAGACGCCCTCAACCTCCTAAATAACTAAATCCAGCTCCTCGGGGCCCTGTACCTTCTGACAAATAAAATATACCTTGACCATAAAAAGGGACAATTGATTTCTTACCTTTTTTTACACCACCGTCACGACCGCAACCTTTAAAATTTTAATATAGGTGCAAAAGTACCAGGGGAAAAAACCGCTGCCTTGTTTCACCTTTAGTTTACATCCCTTCTAAAAACTGGAGGAGCGTAAAAAAGCAACTAACTTATAGCTTGGTCCTTTATGATAGGCTATTTGTGAAGATATACCTGGTAAAATTTCAGATGTTTTGCATTTTATAACTAGGCTAGTACAATTTTTATTGCTTGGTTAAAGAGGTTCTTCCATTATTTATCAGGATAGGTTTCCTATTACCAGGTTTGGATTCCATTCTCTCTTGGAGGAAACCAAATCTGACAGTGCTATTAAACCTTCTCTGACGTCAAACTATATAAAACGCTAAACTTGTTTTAGTATCACCTTTACTTTTACTAATTTTATTGATTCTATATTAAGATAGATATATTTTTCTTTTTTTAACTTTTCGCTGCTCTATTTCTATCATTTATCTCTTGCTCTATATCTTCTATCACTTATCTCTTGTTCTATTTCCCTCGGCATTTGGTGGAAATGAAGCTCTTTTACTGTCTTTTTTTTGGTTACATACTTATGTGGCTTAGATATATCTTATAAATTGTCTGTTGTATCGATAACAGAAATCATTAAACCAATGTTCTTCATTTTGATTTTTTTTCCATCCTACCGAAATTAACGGAACCTATGGGATCGTTCTGGATAACGAAAAATTTTCCCGTGACTGTCTGTCGACATTTCTTAAAAATTACTCGTCCGATTTTAATGAAAATTGGTCGACCTTCTCTACCTATTTGTGTATTTGAAAATTGTCTGATTGTGCTTTATTTTTTACTGTGGCCATTTGCCCTATTATACGACGCGAGGACGCTTTGTGCCACACTAATGGCCAGATTTTTTTTCTTTTTCTTCTTCAAATCATATTCTTTGTTGTAACTAAAAAAAAATCGGGTAAGTGGTACCTCGGAACTTTTCCTCACTTCACAGGCCACTAAAGTGGCTCATGCTGCTTCTCCTGCTGCTTCGCACCAGGAGGAAGCAGCATTGGTCGTGGTCAGTACTTGGAAAGGTGCCCGTTCTGAACTAACTGATTTATTATTATTCTTTCAGAAAAAACTTATTTTTAATACCTATATTTTATTTTAATATTTTAAGTTTGGCGGTATTTTGACATATGTAAACAAACTTTGACGTCATCAAAATTATTGGAATAATAAATAATTATATTCGCTTATAACTTTTAAACTAATTATTGGAATTTCATCAGGGTTTTTTATTTTCGTCCCTTAATTTTTTCCCGTTCCAACAATATGCTGTAAGTCAAAAACCTATATGTAATTTCAGTATTATTAACCGTTAAAGTTTAAAAATTCAAAAATGTATAACTTCAAAATGGCGGCCAATATTAAAATGAAATTTGGCGGGGTTGTTTGTCGTACAGAGAGGTACATTCGTGCCAAATTTCAACTCGATCAGAACTATTTCCGATTTATTACGATTTTTTTTAAATTTTTGCTGACTAAGCAAACTGGGTTCAAGATGGCGGAAAAAGTTGATTTTCCGGGCGGCACAACTACAGGTTAGGACTAATTTTTTGGCCAAGTTTCAACTCTCTAGGTTAAACACCTTGGGCACTACGATGATAACACACATACACAATACACACACACATACATACGTCATGCTGAAAACCACTCAAGAGGTCTTAAAAAATACCTGAAACGGATAATTCCGTTGAAATCTCGAAAAACAATTTTTTGGTGAAAACAATACTTTTCCTACTATTAGTAGTGAGGAAAAGTAATAATTTAATATTTAGCGGAACTTAAAATGAAAAAACAATGTTCGTAATTGTTGATGGTTTACCAATGTATCATAAAACCTTTCGTGAAATAAATATTTTATGTATCTTAGTTAACTAGTTTTTCTAAAGCCAGAAGATATAACATCCTCTTGGATCATTTATTTTTCCTATCCAAAATGTATAAATATTTTACTTTTCCGTAAGAAATCTAGAATCCCTCTGAATTACCTTATGTTTACATGTCTACGCTAGGTTGGACTATCATAAACTCGTACTTCAACGAAGGGTAAAATAACTTCTCTATTACCGGAATACTTTAGACCCTATTTCTTGTTTACAACTTTTAGGGTTCGACTTTTCTCTCTGAAACACGGTTAGTTTATTTTATTATCTGGAATCTAAAAGTACCAAATCCTCGTGGAATCCTACCGAAAGAAAAGAAAGAGACGTTCACAGTACATTTACTTCTTTAGGATTTCTGATTTTGGTTTGGATGTAGTGGGGTGAGAACGTCGCCTTTTATCCGCGATATACACTCGGTTGGTTGTAAAGTCTGGGAGGGATGTGCAGCCTGGATCTCTGAGGGATTTTCCAATGGGGCCAGGTGTTGTTATTTAGACAAGGGATTTACCTGGTGACTCTTGATGTCACCCTGGAGAACTGCTCCGGCCCCGGGATATGATGCCCCTACTAGTAGGCTTTAACGTCCCTCTTCTCAGCCTCCAACATCTTCAGAATAACCACTGACTATACGATTTTTTATAATCTTGCATTGACTTCTATAAAAGTAATGAATATATGGTCCTACGGTCCTACGCACACACACACAGAGCGACTAAAAAACAATTATCACAGACACAAATCACTAACCAGTCCGCTAAAAGTCACAACCTTTATAATTGGATAGAGCACTACACACGGTCCTACTAGTGACTAACCAGTCAGTAACGCGTTAGTAATCAGTTGTCGGCTGCTCAACCTGTGGTCTCGCAAATTATTTATTAGCGTGTTTATTGTTATTTTATATTTTTCATATTAATTTAATTTTTGTTCCCGTATATGAACGATTAAAAAGTCGATATAAAATTAGTTGGAGAAATAAACAAACATCCTCCATCTTTTTATTTTACCTGTGTATTGCAGGAGAAGTCAATTGCACTAATTCTGACAACAACTGTCTTTAGACATACTACAGAACATTACATTCATTTTATCTGGACATTCTTTTGCTGGAACGAATGATCAGTGGATGATTTTTTTCAATATATGTATACATATATGAACCCGCAGTACCTTCTTACCATTGTATTTATTTTATAATGATAATAGTATAATAAAACATATGCATCACTGGAATCATTACTGAAATTATTATCCATGACACAGTTGTGACGTTCCACCTTCACAAACACAGACATCTACCGATTTCGATCACTTTTGGGTAGGCCTCCTGTGCAGAAATTCATCTTTTACGAGTTAGTAACTTCTATCACAAACTACATAATTTTCTTTTCTTGTGCGCAGGGCTTAGCATTTTTTATCATTTAATATTATTTTTCGGGACGTCTTTCTTTCAATATCAATAGTAGATTAAGCATATTGTTCACATTTGACTTGATATATCCTGATCCTCGTTCAGTCATTCCCAAATTAAGTGCTAATAATTTATTTATACTAGTAATTCCAGTTTTTTATGGGCCACAACGTACATAAAAGGTCGATTAATATTTTCTTCAAACATTTTCAAAAAATAATTAATAATAACTGCTCAGATAGTTTCCATGAAATAAATCATCGTAAAAAAGGTAAAATATATTATATTCTCCCTTCTTTTTAAAGAGCTCTCAAGCTGTTGTAAATAATATTTAATATCCATTACTCCCAAATTGAAAAATGTTTATTGCCGTCTAGCCATCCCTTAGGATTAGGGGAGCCACCCTCTTAAATCTGGATCACGTCCACTAAAGCATCAGCTTGATTGAACAGAAAATATAAAGTATGCTCTGGGTTTTACTCCTTTTTTACGGATTGAAAGAAGTTTACAGAATATTTTAATTGGATTAAATTGATCATTTAAAGTAATTAATCAATAAAATTAATTTAGCTGAAAACCTTGGACAGCGTATCCCAACCTTTTATATTGGGGGAAGCCCAAAACAAAAATTAAAAAAAAAAAAATTTAAATAGTCTGAATTACAACTTTTAAGTTTAGTAGCAATTTAAGACATGATATTTGTTTCATAATTTTATTCTTATAGGAAGGCTTATTTATTCTTTTTACTTTTTTATTTTTGTGTTCTATATGTAGAGGGAAAGTATAGTGATTGTGCGAAAATTCTGTTGTGAGATTTTGACGGATTTACACGTTTTAAGTAAAAAAAAGTTGCATAAAAAGGTTTAAAAAGTGTTATTATAAACTGTCTGTCAGCTTTTTGTTTTCAATGGTCTGTGCAGACGCGTGGATTCTAAACCATTGGGCTGATTTCGTCGAAATTTGGCTTACATGTTGGGGACAATTGTACCTCGAGGCAAAACCGAGAAACAAATTTTAGCTTTAGATTAAGGGTGCTAAAACCATAAAAATTATATATTGAAAACGGTCCGACGATTTTGATTACAAAATTCTAAAATGTACCCGTTTTCTAAGGAAAAATCTATACTTTTTCGAGATACTGATGAAAATAAATTAGATTTAGCTGAAAATCGAAAATGCAAACAATCACCTGTTATACAATTTTTAGTTAGTTAGTAGTTTCGCAATCATTCTAGAAACCCTTATGCTTTTGGTAGTTCGTCCTTTTGGTAGTTGCTTTTGGTAGTTCGCCTCATCTTGGATCATATCTCCCGACTTATTGCAGCTAGATGTTTGAAATTTGGTATTCAAGTTAAAATTATGTTTAAAAAAAAGGGAAAAATGTTCCGAAAAAAACTTAAATTTCTTCGATCAGCGAGCAATTGCGAACTGATGGCAGAAATTTTTATTTTTTGTAATTGTTGAGTAAGGTATCTTTTTAAAGGTATTGAAGAGTGAATCACACAAATATTTCGCGTTTCCAAAATAGCGGCCATTTTGCCCCCGAAATTACCTAAACAAAACCCTAAATAAAAAGTCCTTATAAGGACAGGTACTAAAATAAGATTAAAAAAAAACAAAAAAAAACATTAATATACATCTCTGTGCATGGGCCAATGATAATTCCAGGAGTATATATATTTATATAAATATATAANTAATTGTTCGATATTTCGAAGTATAGTTTTATTTGTAAATTAGTATTTGTTTTAACTGTTCACTCTACGAGCGAGTTTAATTTTTACGCCATTAAAAAAAATCGTTATAAAAGTAAAATAAAATTATTATTTTTTAATATTAATAGCTGTTAATAATTGTGTCTCGTTAATTTAATTCTAAAAATTTAGGAAATCAATTATTCTTAGACCATCCATACAACCTATATATCTGATATAATTTTAAAATGAATAAGCATGACAACAGTCGTCTTAATTAAAATATTATAGAAACTTCTTTCTGAGTTTTGGAATTAAACACACAATACAATATTTTTTTTTTTAAATTTAGTTTTAATGTAAGTAAGCTTTATGTGTAGGAAGTTCCTAAAATTTAATTGGTATATGTTGATTTCTATAATCGATATTATTATCCAGTTTTTATAACGTATTGGTTCACTCTACATCAAAACTAAAGTATCTATAATTAGATGCCTATGGCCTATGTACGAAAGAATATCACAATAATACTTTTTTTAAATAAGTTTAATAAGAATATTTTAATCTCAACATTACTTTTTACTTATCAACAGTACTTTTTACATTATCATCTTATTACGATATGCAAAAATTAATTTAGAATATTTTTAGATGTACAGATTTGTAGCTAAATCTGTAGCTGTGACTTATAAATATAGGAGTTGTAAAACTATATGTATTTAAACTCGATGCAGTAATATTCTGATATTAATCATAATAACTACCTGCTTTCTGATGTCAGTTTTGAGTCCGTGTGGAATACCGCCAAGGAGAGTTATGATTCTCATCGAGGTTTGCCCCCCAATCTGATATTATATTGTTTGAATTCTATACAGAATGATTTTAGGTAATACTTATTAATATTAAAAATGTCTTGTGTAGCATATTGCTTCCTCACATATAGATCTTACTTAAGGATGTGAGCATTAAAATAATTAAAAGTAGTTATTTAGTTCTGTTGCGATTAGAATTAAATATCGTACCATCGGAGAATAATTATTTGTGACGTTCAATCCGATCAGACATGTATCGAAATCACTCAAGTATATGGTGGTTCACTAAAATGTTGGTGGGCAGATTCGTGACCAAAAATATTCCCCTAATTTTTAATCTTCAAAATGATCACAATGCTTCCGTAGCCTTCGGTAAGCTCGGGTGCAAAAAGTTGCTAATTAATCTATCTTTAGTTACAAAGTTTTGTACCTGCAATTTTTTTTTTAAATTTTCAGATCGCTGATAATTTCTCAGATTCCCTAAATAAGGATTTTGATTTTAATCAACATGATGTTAAACTATACATTTCTATTATTTTTAATATCGGTATTCATTATCGAAATAACTTTTTTGAAGCATCCAAAGCAATATATTGTCCGAGTGTTTTCTGATTCTATTTTGAAGACTATGAAATGCTTTTTTATGCGAGCTCTCCTTAAACTTTTTTTTCTTTTGTTTGTATTTTGTTTAATATTATCCACCCTTTTTCTTTAGGCTTCTTTCTTATTTATTTTTTAATGGAGTTTACTTTCTTATAACTGTGAGGGGAGAAAGTTTTGATTCACCGATATTGCGTGCCAGTGTTTCTTTAGTTTGCTTATCTTATAAACATAAATGTTGATTTATAACAACTGTTCACTTGTTCAAAACAAACTAAAGAAAGAGCTTTATATCTTTATAAATATTCAACAGATTATTACATCGAGGAAATGTATATATTTGTTGCTTACTGTTAAAATGTTACTAATATTCATTTAATTTACTTATATGCCTTCTCTTTTCATCGTAATTTATATTATTTTAAAAATTAAAGTGTAGTAGGGAAATTGAAATATTTCAAAATCCTATAAAAAGTCAACATATGTAAATAAAAAATCAAGTTTTCATCTTAAACTCTTCCAAACTTCTAAATGTAACAAATTAATTATTTAATTAGACCATGCATTTATATACATTTTAGGCTTATCTTATTAACTGATCATTATCACATTTACCTAGGTATATTAACTTAAACAAACGAAATTGGTTCTGTATTAAAATATTGATTATAACTATTATTTACTGAAGATAAGAGTTTCTGACCATTTAGGACAACTAAAAATAAAACAGTTTCGTGATTTCATATGGTTACGTTGTTTTTACCGTATTAGCTTACTTAAATTTAAGTTTCTTTTGCAGTTTTTTTTTTTTTTTTTTTTTTTTTTTTACTTTCATAATCATAATATCTTATTATTTTATTATCCCACTTACTTGAGGCATTTAGCTTTGGTTGGATAAAAAAAAAATCTGTCAACATTTTATCGAGTTGCGGTTAGTTAAATGGGGTATTGAACTGTTAAGACTATGAATCAAATATTTCCGTACAGACCTTTTCATTCGTGCTAATTATTTGTGAGCATTAGCATATTTCATTATAAGGTTCCTTTCACACGAATATTATGTATGCATATATGGTACGGACTCTTGGATATGTTATATGTATATATCTGTAGCGAGTGGAACTAAGATGTTAACGCCGTGTATCAGAATCTGGCAAGGTTGATCTGAGACGCCAGACTTGTTTTCCCTCAGTTCTAATTTAATTATAGTTGTGGTTATGAGTTTCCAGGCTGGTGTAGTCTTCATCCCTCTTCTACCAACCTCCGCTTCCCCAGGTTTATTTTGATAACACGACAGTAAAATAAACGGCACGTGGTCCGAGAAAAATGGCGCTGCACGAAGGCAAGGGACTGTAGGGAGGGCCTGGAACGACTTTATTTTGTAGGCTTTGCTGTCACATGCGTCAGAGCTCGGTTCCCTTCTTCCGTACCGCTGTGTAAACAAACCACTTCTATGAATTCCTTGAGCAAACAACCTGGCTCTAACCATAATAATATAGAAAAGGTAAAAAGAAAACATCCACCCACTCATTTTACTTCTAAAGCTTTTTCTTTAGCGAGACAAGACACACCTTATATGAAAATTTACAACATTCTTCAACTACGACCCTCCTTAATTCTATTTAGTTTTTTTGTTTCTTACGTGTTGACCAATATCATTATTTGGTCGTTACTAGACAGACGACAGACAGGTCAACAATTTAATATGAAGGAAACGAACCGAAATATAGTTGGTTGTAGGGAGAGTGCCTTTAGTATAGACACTCTGATACTTCTTAAGAAATATAAAGTAAGTTATCAAAATAAAATTGAAGAAGAAGGTATACAGAGAAATAAGATTGAATCACAATCGTCGTAGTTCAGTAGGTAAGAGAGTTGATATAGAAATCCCAGGAGTCCTTGTCCTTTCTCATAGCGGTGGGTAAATTTTATCTGGCTGATTCACTTTTTCTTTCATTCTAATTTGATGATATGAATTCTCTAAGCATGGACTGCCATCAATATTCATTTTTTTAAATAAAATAAGTTAATAAGTTTGAGTAAATAAGTTATAAAATTTAAATGTAGCAATGAGTTAGTAAATTAATTATAGAACTAAAGCCCTCGAAATATCCCCATAAAATAACCCTGATACATAAAAATGAAAATAAATATAATTCTTTACTACTTTAAAAATGGAAATAGAATAATTATTAAATGAGTTCTCTACAAATGAAATTATGTGTCATGTTCCGTAATGGCTCCGTATAATCAATACTTCTCTATTGCCTTTGACATATTCTAGTCAATTGTTAAAAACTGATTCAGTTAATTTCACATTTATTCAAAATTCATTTTCTTTATAAAGAGACAATTAAAAGTGAAAAAATGTTTTTAATTAAATTAATAACAAATAAGAATACTATATAATACTATATACCTTTGTAAAAAAAGGGTTATTTACAGATTTCGTTTTACACACTTGAGTCTACCCATTGACGGCATAACAATGAACTACGTCTGGCTAGTGACGGAAATTGCTACTCTTTGGTGGCTTAATGCCAAAAAAAATCTATGATCTAAGATTTATTACTTTCCTTCATTATTCGTACCAGTCAATAGTTGAATCTATACGGTTAACAATATGTAGATAAGCACCAAGCGAAGTAATAAATGGCGCATTAATAATTTTTCTTACCTTAATTTTAATTATTTTAAATTACCAATAAACATATATAATATTTTTTCCTAATTTAGTTTATAAATATATTTTATAATTCTTTCTTAATTTTTAAGTTAGTTGTTATATTTTGGTCTTGTTGCTTGATTTTTTCCGCCGTTATTAATCTTAATTACCTCAATTTACTTTACTAGCTACTTCTCTCAATTCAAAATAAAATAATGCTTTCTCCTTTTCTTGTCTCTCAGAAAATTTCAATTACTCTATTCATAACTTCAATTGGTAAAAAACATGTGGTACTTTATTTTATTTTATTTTTTTTTTATTTATTTATTGCTTCCGAGCTTACCGAAGGTAACGGAATTATTGTGTTCACTTTTGAGAACGAAAAAGTTTTATGCCTCCGATTTTAAAAATTCAAAGACATAAATCCGTTTCAGACATCAGGGAACATTTTTGGTTCCGTGTCTGTCTCTCTGTCGGTCTGTGTGTCCGTGAATCATGAAACGTGCGACGATAACTTGAGTAAATGTCGACCGATTTTGATGAAATTTGGTAGACGCGTTCATTTTACCAATGCCCAGGTTGAGTTCGTTGGACAACGTTGTCCGTTCACGCGCAACGCTCGCGTAAACGTGAACTTCAAATTTAAAATTGGAATTTTCGGTCGGCAAAAAAATCAAACCTTATCTATTCAATGAGACGAACATTTTTTTCAAATACAATTTTTTAGTAAAACCTACAGCGTAACCCCTATAAAGTGTTAAAGATCGCTAAAAACTGTTTATTGTATAGACAATAAACAATCCCAACAAAAACACTAGTGTAAAAAAATAAGCCAAGTCTCGCGTAAAAAGTAGTGAGATCATAGGTTTAGCCAAGTCTCCCACTGTCCGAGTAAGTTCCACTAGGTCTAATTTATCCAGTGCAAGAACATGATGTTTGTCTGTTCCTATCTCTATTCTCTTTCCCAAATCACTCTACACGTTTAAATTTGCAATAAATCTGTTAAATTTGCAATAAATCTGTTAAATAAATCTGCACAGTAATTGAGTACACACGGGTACGGGGTACAAAAGTCAAAATAGTATTTACCCTTCAAGATGCACATCGTTAGAAAGCTCTTTAAGAGTACAGTAATTGTTGTTATGTACACTTTTATCATATTTTCATATAAAAGGGGGGTAAAATGGACAAACATGTTTTTATGCTATTTTTGACCCTAAATGGTCAAAATTTGACCCCTTAATGGACTCCAAAAATTCTGGCCAACGAACTCATCCTTTCTTTTGATATTATTGACATTTTAAAATTTGTTTGAAATTTTAAGAGCATCCTAAGGGGAGATATCGTCTGGAGTGACACATATACATACATACATACATAAAAAAGTGTTAAATTTTAGGAATCGATTCAGAATGGTGTAAAACAGATTTCCATGAAATTTTTTTTCAAAAATTCGCATTACAAAAATTTTGAAGCCATTGCAATATCTTAATTTTCTTCGAAAATTGGCTAAAACAATATTGCTGAAATTCAATTTTTAAGTTTTTGGTAGTATTCAACTACGGAAAGTTTGAATTTTAATTTAAATCAAATTATATATTGCTGAAGTATCTGGACATTGTCCAAGGTGTGGTCGAGCCGTAACTCACGCACTTCCATAGAAGTAATAAGAAGGGGTCTGCCCAAGTGTTTGATCACTATGTGTTGTCTAGTTAAGCTTGTTTCTCAAGCTCTGTCTGAGTTTGTCATGTTCCTGGAACTCTGATCCGCGGCTGGCATTAGTCCAGGCATACCTCGAGACAATTCCCATCTTTACCTTTTAGATTTTCTTCTTCTAGAACCAAAAAGTTCTCCCTTCCTCTGTTTTTAGTTCATATTTATAGAGTCCTCTAGGGAGGCGACTTCCTCTGGGCTACAGTTTTCACTTGTTTATCCCTCTTCATTCATGCTTCTTACGCTGGCTCCGTGAGTGCTTATATGTTTGTGATTTCTCAGTGTTCAAAGTGTTTAAACTTGTACGAAAAAGCTTCAGATTCTTAGATCTTAAATTTTTCTCTTTACAAAAATAGATTCTTCAAAAAGGTAAAATATTTGGGCTGTTTTCATGAAACATATGTGTTGGAATGTATTGAATAGTTATAATTCTTTGGAATCAAACTGCAGTATATTTTCTGTAAGAAATTTTTTTTTCTCCCATGACTTGTTTTACATTTTTTACCTCTTATGTTTTTTTTAGTCCTTAGTTGCATGGTTTGTATAAAAATAATCGAATGAATGTGGTAATAAAACATCAGTGATTCTTGTGTTGTAATTCATTGATTTCTTAAGACTCTATATAGGTACATACTTGTTTTTTATATTATATCTACATTTTAAATCCATTGCATAAAATCTAACGAACATTCATAAACGCAGGATATATTGAGTATTTTTGTGTCATATTATGCTAAGAAATTTTACAATATTATTATAAGTACGTAGTTCAATAATAATTTACGTAGTTCCATGTAAAAGTGATTCTCTTAATTTATTTTAGTCGAGCCCTTAGGCCCGTGGCCCGTGGCAACAGGCTTAATTCTATATTTAGAAAAAAAGTAAAACTAATTAAATTCATTTAGATAAGTTATTATATCTATTTATAGATCAGCAAATCATTTATTTGAATACATGTTTTTGAATACAAATCATTTCACGGGGAGTCGTTGGGATACTACTCGATTATATAAAGTTTTAGACCTTACTGCTCAAGAATCGGATTTTTTTTTAATGAAAAGTACATGCATAACAGGTGATTAATTTTTTCATCTTTATATGACTAAAGTTAGCTGTTTCCACCGAGGCCAGGGAATTTGTGTGTAGGAAATAAAAATAACAAGTTAAATATTGAAGCATAATTGCTTATGCCTTATATAGACTCATTTAAACCAAAATAATAATGTTTACTCTTTAAGAACATGTATTATTTATTCTCTTTAGCTCTTCTTTGTGGGTACAAACATTTAAAATCTCAATTTTTAATACATAAGATTCAAAGTATGTATCTAATGGATTTAATCTTTTGCTCTATATCGTTTATTGCCTAATTATCATTGCGGTGTGCTCACTATTTCCACGAGATAGACCCATGCATATAAATTAGTCTTTGGTAATTTTAAGTTTTTTCTTTTACACTTTTAATGGCAGTCTTATTTATTGAATGAAGGTGTCATTAAAGGCATTATACTCTGAGGTGAGCGTAGTTATGCGTCTAGTATTGTCTAGTTTTTTGTTAACCCTTACACTTTCTTGTATTCTTTCGTCATTCTGTCACATCATTCATTATTCATGACCACTACCACTCAACTCCGTTTGCCCACAAAAGAAAAAAATAAATCCAACTTTAGTATTAGGTTATTTTTAGTTTGTCTTAAACAAGTGACTTCCGAGCTATTTTGCCTCTGCTACAACTTAAACGAATACTAAGAGACTTTTTTTTCTTCTCAGCTTTTTCATCAATAATATTAGAGCCTATCCATTAAAGGATTTAGAAATAGTAACCGTTTTAATATTTTTAAGCTGGAGGAACGAGTTGTAAAAGAATAAATGAATTAAATGTATGGCAATTAAACTTTAAACTAAAAGAAAAGCTATCCGAAATCACTTAGAAAAACTTTCTCATTGACACATTTTAGTTTTGTTTGCCTCTCCCAATCCCCTTTTAAAGCCTTTAGTTAGTTTTGATGTAGTTAGTTGTGGTTTTTACTTTTTCATATAAAGAGAAAGTATTGTGGCGTAAAAATTCAATTTTAAGCTTTTACATATACATGTTTTATTAGGATTTACAAGTTTTGAGGTCCCTTAAGTCCAAAAAAGTGGTTTTTAAAAAATGTTTGTCGTCTGTGTAGTGGCATGGAGCCTAAACTATTGGGCCGATTTTGACGTAATTTGGCATACATGTTAAAAAAAAATCATATTCTGAGGCGAAATCGAGAAATGTATTTTAGCCCCAAATTTGGGGGGTGCTACCTCCTAAAATATCTAAAAGCCCAAGAAAAAAAATTATTTCTCGAAAACAGTTTCGACGATTTTGATAAAAAAGAATCTAATATGTAGTCCGTTTAAGTGTTAATCTAAAGATATAAGCCATTTTTCCTGGAAAAATAAGTTCCTAAGAAATTTGCTTGAAACCCGCCAAGGAGAAGTTATTTTTATGATAAATTTGATGTATTGTATTATTCATCAAACACAATACTGGGCTAAGTAATTATGAATTCGTATATGAGAAAGTTTGTCTCAGTTGTCTCGGACTGATTTTTTTTTTTAGCAATTATATTGGTGTATGAAATATAAATGGTTGCATAATTCTGAGATTATTAAATACTTCTCATTTGTACTAATTCTTAAGGTTTTTTAACCTATGTATGATAATATATTTAATTTAATTATTGGGACACTGATGGAAACTAATTATTTTGTGCACGGAATATTAGTTATGAGATAGTTAATCTGATAGAGAGATAAGAGTCGTGATGTTGCCATGGATCAATTAAAAACGAATCTTCAAACTGGGATTTTTATTATTAGAAATTAGAAAACTTAAACACACCCTCGTCGACAATAACTTGCCATCTAATTACTGGAAAAATCAATGGGTGAATTGCTTGAGATAGTTAGTGATTACATTACTAAAATGGAAAAAACTCGTACATAGTGGATTTTTTCCATTTACCTAATTTAGTAAAAACCTTACCTTTTTTTTATTGAAATTACTTCTAGTTTTACCCGAATATAGAGATCATGTAACCCATGTGAATTGAAAACTAGTAGTTAACGTTTGCCACAGATCTCGCTAATTCTTCTAAATATTGTTCACACGTATTCGCTTTTTTTGTTTTTAATGGGTGAGATAGATCAATAATTAATAGATAAGAATTAAAAGCCAGTAATTTTTTTTAGAATAATCCCACTAAAAGCTATTTTGTATTTGAGTTGATATCTGCAAATTAGACAGAAATTAGAATTGCTTAAGTTCGAAATATCTGAAATCCTTATAATCATTCTTTTAAATTAGTGTTACTACAAAACAATGAATATAATTACGTGATTATACGTACTTAATGCTTAATAAAGAAGTTTAAAAATGTTGTCTATCATTTTTCCAAACTAATTTAAAATGCTGAAAATAAATTTGTAAGGGCATAACGAAAAGTATGTCGATAGTTCCCAAATACTCGTAGTAATATTATAACTAGCAATTTTATCCTAGACTTAACCCATTTAATTTATATTATTAACTTGCGGTTTCTGGCCAAAGTGTAACTTTTACTTGGGATAACACTTTATTTTAAATAATCATAATAAATTATTTAGTTTTAGGTTGCGTGGAATGTGAATTCATATTAATAATAATAATAAATACTGCAGTTGGAAATTAAGTATTGGTTGAATTCATGAATGCTTATACAATTATTTTGTTGTACGAGCCCATACTATCTCTTAATATAGGATATTTAAAAGACAATATCCTTACAATACCTTTCATTGTATTTGTATTACTAGGACATTATTCTTTATGGCGTAACAATTCATCTTATGCACTTAGGTCTCTTTAGAATTATATAGATATTGTTATAAGAATACCCATTTTATAATAAGATTTTATTTCTGGCAATGTAATAAAGATAATATGACGATATCCTGTTAGGAAATGCGTACATTAAAAGTATAACAGATGGTGCATTTCCTTGATAGATGCACTTCGTATGAATTTGGTGCAATGTCTGCCTTAGTTTTTAATCCGAAGTTATCAGAGCGTACTACGTACCTATGGAACTAGCCTATTCAGACTCCGCCTTCGGTATTGTTATTAAGCATGGTAATTGCTTCATAATTTCACATGATTGGCTCAGTTATCAAGATTCACAACAGTATTTTATTCGCCTACGTTTTGTCCTTATGATGTCTTATGGGAAGATTTATTTTTGGAATACAGACTCATACTACAAAAACTCTTATTTTATGATTTGTCAAACAACAAAACTTCACATGTGAAGGACGCCATTATCTCTTATAAAAACTCTCTCAAGATTTAAAATACTGATAGAACACTAAGTGGAAGCATCAGTGACCGAGAGGCTATCTTTAGCTTTTAAAAGAAAGCTAACACTAACACTAACAATATTCTGCGTCCATTATGATCGCTGACACTTTTCACGTCAATGATCGTATCAATAGAGGTTTAATAAAGCTGCCATACATTCTTTCTACTAAAATATGTTGTATACTATTAAAAAAATAAATACACTAAATAATAATACAATTTTCTAAAAAAGAAAAACAATTGATTATGTTTAACTGTGGTGACTACAAAAATGGTCTGACAATTACTATGGCCCATAGGTTCCTCGCTTTCTGTTATTGGATAATTGGTCAAATGATCTTTAGATATGTTTCGATTCCCAGTGGTCACACTTGTTTTTAAGCAATATTAAATTTGCACGGTTTAAATTAATATGATACCACCTGTAAGCAACTTTCGACTAATCATCCAAATTTCTTCGAAATCATATAATTAATTAAAATAAGGTGTTGATGAAAACAATGGGGTTACAATTATTTTTGTTCAATATTAAAATATGCAATTAATATGGGGGCTACTTTCAACTAACTGTTTCATTTTTTTTTTTTTTAAATGTATTCTTCGAATGTTGTTAAACAAGTTTGTGAACACGTTAAAGGAAGAAATAGGCACACAAGGTTTACATTTATATGGGAACAACAATGGGCTCTAATTATGATCTTCCATCCATATTTCATTTAAATCGGACGATTAGATTAAGATATGGTCGTAAAAATATAGATTAACAGACCGAAAGACAGGCGCGAAACCAAAAGTGTTCCCTAATGAAAAGAATTTTTGTCCAGGAATTTTCAAAAATCGGCATCACGAGCCATCACGATGCTTTCAATAAGCTCGGAAACAATAACATTTATTTTTTGAATGTTTAACGACATATCTTTATTTTAATGAAAACTAATTTGTGTAGGTTATTCTAACTTAATATTTAGTCAATACCAGATACTTTGTAACCTCTCGTACAGTGAATAAACTGGAAGATCAAAATTAAACAGCTGATTACACCACAAAAAACTAATACTAATTTCAAGCAAGCAATTTTTTAGCAATCTCTATGTTAATAGAGATCGCTTCATCCACTTATAAACCAAAAATTTAAACCTATCTTGTCTACAATAAAGAATTGTACTTTGAACAAATACGTTTTACAAATTTTCATTCTAAAATTTAACATTATAATTTGATTTAACAATTAATTTTCTCCTACAAAATATTAAGCCTTAACTTTATTGTTTGCGTTT
The DNA here is from genome assembly GCA_001010745.2 of Gerris buenoi. Taxonomy (NCBI): domain Eukaryota; kingdom Metazoa; phylum Arthropoda; class Insecta; order Hemiptera; family Gerridae; genus Gerris; species Gerris buenoi. The sequence goes on from KZ651060.1 coordinate 208,480, forward strand.
AAAAAAGTAATATGTTTATCAAAAACTAAAACATTAAGATAAATTTAAAAAAAAAAAAAAATCATATAATTTATACAGAGATTTTTATGTACATATTAATTTCTAATTTCTTAATATAATATAGTACTCATGTTATTGATTTTTTTATATACTCTAAATTAGACTATTTTTCACTCGAAAAAAAAAATTAGTAATAAATAATAAACTTAAGGGCATTAAATTGCTTAACAATAGTCTTAATAGAAGTGACAATGATGTGTAGCACATTTTTAAAGAAACCGTTAAGAATAATTAGTAGGTAAATAGAGAATTGTCATTAGAATTTTTTTGTGAATAATTCAGGGATTTAAGAAAAGCTTGATAATGGACCCAAGGAGAGGTTTTAATATCGCCAAAAATTAAAATTATGAGAACTTAGGGCTTGTTTATACTACCTATTACAACCATTGAAGCATTTTCATTTTAAAACAATAATATAGATCATAAAATGGAAAAAAAGCTTAAGTTTTGCAAGCTTGATTTGGTCTGGTTGAGGATTCATTTGCTACAGAAAAGAATAGCTGATTTTTTCAAATAAAAAAAAATCCAGCATTGACTAAATGAAAAAGAAATTTGCTCATCTATCTTTCAGTCCCTCATTCTGATTCTTTAGGCTGTTTCATTACAACTCCTATATTGTTGCTCATTGTCATTCAGCCGAATAATTAGTATTCTTTTGTTTACTTTCTGTTGTTAATCTCTAGCTGCCGGCTCTTTTTGAAGCTTTGTACAATGTATAATATCTACCAACCCGGCGTAAACATTTTACATTATTCTTTAATGTATTGTGTTGTGTATTATAAAACTCTATTCATTTTTGTAAGCTTAAGCAAGGTCCTGGTTAGTTTAATTCAATAATTGCACAAAAAATATATTTGTTTGAAGAATTCAACCGAATATCGCGTTTTAGTCAAATCCTAATTATCACCTTTAATACTAAATGATTTTTTTCTACAATACAAAAAATATTGAATAATATTCCGTTATTCCCATTTGAAAAGTACTTTTTACTAACCTATTACAACTTTTTTTTATAAAATGTTTCATATAAAGATAAAATTGGTCAAGCAAAACAGTCTCATATAGATATTGATATTTAAATCCTTCAATATCTCATTTATTTGATTAATTTTTAAACATATTTAATAAATGTTCAACAGGTGGTTAAATTTTGTTTTTAATTTTCAAAAAAAATCAGATTTTCTTTCTTCATCAATTATCTCTCAAACTAATTTAGTATTATTGTATTTATTGTCTAAATTATCGTAAATTTTTACATTATATTAATGATTAAATTAGGTACTTGTCACCTCTCCTCGGCCATCAATAAATCTAGCGAGGTCGTGGGCTCGATCGCTTAGATTTATATAGGTCCATTAATAGTAAGAAAGTTAAAAGTTGTTTTACCTTCTAATAATTATTTGAATTAAGCATAAATATACATATGTGTTTTAAATTAAATTTAATTTACATAGGTGTAACTCAATTGTTATAGGTTTCTAATATTGATTACAAAAAATACGTCCGGGGGACATGGTATCCGGGGACATGGTAGGAACGAAATTCCTTACATTTTTCATTAAATAAAAATTATAAAATCACACTGCTAAGTATGTTTAGGTTGCTAACTACTTATACATGGCGGAGTTAGAAAAGAGACAAAAAGTAACGAACTGTTTGTACCCAGTCTAGGTAAGATATTGGTAAAATGTTGTTTTATTTATTTTAAACGTTAAACGTTTGTCCACTTTAATAAATTTAGAGATCTTTATCACTTCATAACAGTGTCGGTGTTCGTTTTATTAAAAAAATATATATTTATAAAAGTTGTTTCTCATTAAAACGATGAAGTTTGAATTTTCCCCTTCCTAAAATTCCAATTTTAAATTTGAAGCTTACGTTTACGCGAGTGTTGCGTGCATGAACGCTTGGGCGGATAACGTTGTCCAACAAACTTAGCCTGGGAATTGGTAAAATGAACATGTGTGTACCAAATTTTAACTAACTCGGTCATCTTTTACTCAAGTTATCGTCATGGGTAGAGTTCGTGACGGTGATGTGGTGATGGTAATTTTGGCCGTCTTTTTTTCGGATTCACTCCCGGGCCCCAGAACGTACCGGAAGGAACTTCGTTCCAAAAATAATATGTTGAACTTTTTGCATCTTTTTTAATATGTATATATATTCATTTCTATTAATTACAAAGTTTTTTTTTTATAAAAAGAAAGTTAATTTCATGATTTTGATGAGGTTTTCCTTACTTTATTCGCCTTGCTAGTTCGTTTATTTTAAGTGTTAATAAAAAGTCATTTTCACCCCTCCAGGAAGTAAGAAAGGAGCATTCTCGTCTACCCTTCATTTTATTGGAGTACTTCTGGCCCTTTGTTCATCTTAATTAATTTGTTGCCTGGTCCCTTATTTTCGCACTTGTCCATTACGCCTGCAAGTGTTTTACAAAATCATTTATTTACCTGGTTCTGAGCTGAGTACTCTTAAGGCTGCACGGGAACAGGGGTCGACACACGCGCCATAAAATCACGCCTCTAATATTAAACCTACAGACTTGAAAATTTGTATGCGTATAGTTTGGGAAAAGCCAGAGGGTTGTTAGTTCTCGATTTTTTCTTATCGCCTTTAGTTTTTTTGATAAAAAATAAAATGTGACAGAAAAAAAAATTAAAATATAAATTTCAAAATTTTAAAAACAGGCGGAAATTTATATTTTTACAAAGAGTAATTGTGTAAATTTTGGTCAAAAAATATTAAGCTGGTGAGGCGTAATTTTATGGGAACTTTTTTTATATTTATTATCTGGAAAGTGCTGACCCTAGCGGATTTTTTAAAAAATACAATTTATTAAATTCTGATTTGTTGATTTTCCAATTTAAGCCACACCCACCGATGTTTTTCACCCTTTTATTTTGACAAATGAAATAAAAACAATTTCAAATATTCTTATTAAAATGAAAACAATTCAAAATAAAAAA
>KZ651060.1:211971-235206 GCA_001010745.2 Gerris buenoi
TTTTTTTTTTTTTTTTTTTTTTTTTTTTTTTTTTTTTTTTTTTTTTTTTTTTTTTTTTGTTTCTTATTTTTAAATTCTCCTAAAAAAGTAAGGTCACCAATTTTTTTTTACATTAGATTCGTGTTCTTCAGGGTTTGAAGATGATCAAACGCCCAATATATATTTTTTTTTAAGAAATGTTTTGGGCGAAAAATTAGATCGAAAACCTCCAAAACACATATTGCATACCCAATTATTATTACTCTAATATGATAATGAACTATGAATTCTACTCGGATATTAAAACTTAATCTACCTTCATTAGGAATTTTCATTAGAGGAATCTTCAAAAATCAAAGAGACAGATATAAAATATTTCAGAAATAGTTTTGGTATCGTTATCCGGACATATAACCGCTTTGCATTAAAAAATTAAAAATAAGTGAATTAGAAAGCTTATAAAATGTCTTATATAGTGGTGTGAGCCTATAAGTGTCTCGAAGCATGCCTGTTGTAGAACGACCTGTAAAAGTTAGATTGGATGTAGTTAAGAGTTTAGAGCTCTAGTAACAGCCGAGTTACTGCCTTCAGGCAAAAACATACATTCAGCTCTTACAAATACAACTGAATTTTATTTTACTTTAGAGGTCGTTTCATGCAAAAAAATGTAAAGTCTTACTGTAACATTAACTTTCCTTTGTTTTACATCCATATCGCTAAATCTATTATGGTTTTTGTTCATAGTGTTAACTGATTGAGTTTCAAAAAAAGAATATAGTTATTTGAAGCGAAGTGGAATTGAGATCTCAACTTAAATAAAATCTTAACAGGATAATTATTATATTGCAATTGTATAACTTATAATATAAGATTTAAGAAAAACTATATTTCGTATTATTATTGGATATGTCACTGTTAAGTTTCTACTTTTTGTCGATAAAAGTTCTACAAGAACAATTTTACACTACTCTTACCATGTTCAATGTAAATTCGTATGGAGATAAAATTTTTATTCAAAATATGGAATCTAGTTATTCACGAATTCAACAAATGGCTCCCTCACGAATTCCACATTTATTTCTCAATATTTCTATGCGCTACGACTATTTCACTGAAGCAGCTTTCCGCGTAAGTTTCAAAATGATTATCTGGTAACTGACTTAGAAGTAAATTTAAGCCTAGTCGTAAATTGAGAGGTCTTCAGCAAGTTAACTGTAGTGTGGGAATATTCTATTTGCTATATACCATTTTCCCCAGCCATTTGATGGCTCGTTGGTGGAAGTTTGTTTTTTTGGTAGTTTGTTCATATCCTCGGAGATCTCGACACGTTAAACTCTTTGAAGATCGAGTGCGCGTGGTCTTACCGCATGAAATAACGATTTAGGACCTTTTCCTATGTACGCACTCACACTGGAACACGATGTACTAACGGTGCTTCCCACCTAATCAACTGATTGCCTTCCTTCTACTACTGAGGGAGAGAAAAAACTTCACCCGAATAAACATCATTCTCCTTTTTCTTTAACCTTTCCCGTTTTACTCGAAATATAAACAACCCTGAGCTCTCCCGGCCTCTATATTTTACCTCTGCTCTCGATTCCGATTCAGGTAAGGAGCTATAAAGTCCGGAGCCCTTACCCGTCGGAAAAATCTTTTCACTCATGTCTTGAACTATTTCTTAGAAGGAAAGTCTTGCGTCTACTTTCATTTTATTCCCTTCCGTAACACGGACTGAATCCGAGTCGAACTGTTTTATCGGCTCGATTGTTTATTTACGGGTTTCTGGCGAATGCCATTGAGTATCGGTCAAATTCGATTATCCATTTTCCTGGGGCTGTAAGTCAGTACCGACTGAATTTGTGGTGAAGTATAATACACTCTGACCCTCGGCTTCAGCGCACATGCTTTATGACCAAACAGAACCACAAACCAATTGCACCTGACTCGGTGTAAGAAACAAACTCCTACACGTCCCCCCCCCCATCCCCCTTATCTAAATAGCAATTTTCATTTTGATGATTAAGATAAATAGTTTCTTTAACGTAATTGTAAATACTAATCTAGGTTTAGATCCAACAACATTTATTAAACAATTTTGGTATAATGAATTTAATGCTTTCTCTCTTCTACTTGCCTGATTTTAGAGTTTTAATAAAACTCCAGAACATGCCCCTTGATAAACCTTTGTTTAGTAAATCCCGTTTGGATAATCATGTGGCTGTGCCTGGTGCTGGTAATTAACGGTCGACTAGAGGCAGTGTTAGCTATAAGTGGCGGAAGCAGCGTCGCCTCACCGTGTTCATTCTCAGCTACCGTTCCTGCCTGTTCCCTTGCTATTCAACAGCCGGATAATTGACTAACGCTTACACGATACCGCTATATACTCTTGCATTACGAGACTTTTATAATAAAATAATTAGTAAAATATAAAATAAAAAAAATGTAGTTCAAAAAGTAATATATACTTAATAACACATTTTTGTTGATAATGTGTTATGGTGCTAATAATTACTAGATAAAAAGAACTTTTTATATACCTATTACGTTTTTAAATTTTCTGTCATTAATCATACATTTGAAACCCGTCAAAATGAAGATCGTAAACATGGGTCATGTCAAAACAAATAAAATAACTTGCGGATTTTTTCCGAACTAACTTCCCGTACAGCAAAATTTGCTTAAAATTAATTAAATTCTGCTGAAATATGGCTACAAGTAGTAAAATAATGCTTTGTCATCGTGTTCTGAGCTATCCTATAAGTTTCAAATATCTAGCTACTCGGAAAGTTAGTTTTAAATCGATTGCAAGATTTGTACTAGACAAACAAACAAACAAGAAAGCAAGGTAATAAAAACGTAGTAAAATTATCTCATTTTGTTAATGAGACACTTTCGCTGAAATAAAATAGCTGATCGTTGTTTTATACTCATAGAAAATTTATTCCATGAAAGATAAGTAAATTTTAAATTATGGAGTTGTGTTGGACTATTAACGGACTTAATTATTAATTATTATTCCATAATTACAATTTGAAGTAACGGATATATATGTTCAAATAAATGGGTTTATTATTTAATTTATAGCCGCCGTGATAGTTTGTATTGTTCTAAAAGATACTTATAAGGTAAGGACTTATGGACGTAATAAAAAATATCTGATTCTTTAAACAAATCTACTTAAAAATAACCGAGAGCTTGAAATTGAATTAAACGAAAATAAAAAGAGAGTGGTTCAGTGAAATCCTAGTTTAGCCGCCCATGGGCTGTCCATTATTCTCATTGTAGAAGGAAGTGGAGACGAAGTCAAGAGACAGGTTTTAGCTTATTGGTGTTAGTGAGTAGAAATAGCTGTGTCAAGTGTTATTTTCCAGCTTAAACAACAGGCCTAAGCAAACAGGAGAGGACAAGACCTCCCTTCCCTTCCCTAGTACCTTGTGTATGTTGACTAGGGGCCATAGGGCTGAGCCAGCCTTGCCTTGCCTTTATCTGCCATCTTATACACCTTTTCACTTAATCTACTATCCACTTACCACCAATAACTGAAATGGAAATGACAAGTTTTATGTTATCTTGAGACATAAGACTTTTCCAATATTGGCATATTATAAGTATGCTTCGTTTAACCGGCCAACTAGACGATTAAATGACATGGTTATGAAATAATCGCTCAATCTATCATTTTTTTTTTAAATTTCCCTTAAGCATTTATATATGTATATACTTGGTTGTGATGCTTTAATGATTAAAAGTATGCTCCTCTATTTAAAAAGACAACAAACTCCCAGCATAATGGGCACAAGTTTCTAGTATATAGCCAGAGCTTTCACTCCTTAACTTTAATATCTGTAAGTTTCAACATTATTGTAATAAAGGGTTAACTTTTTGTAGTTAATGTTGATTGGTTTAGTTTAGGAAGTTTGATTGGAGGTTAGTGTCTAATGGTAAGTATCATGCGAGTAAAGTAGCCGTTTCGTGACCACACTCAGGATGTAGCATCTTCGTTGAAATATTGATTGATTAGATTATAATAACGTACTATTGCCACTGTCCCGCCTGCCTAAGTGCTTTCTGGCACGCGTGCATATAAGTATCTTGTAAAAACAATCCCATTATTAGAAGGAAATAAGGTGTATTAGTGAGAAACTTCATCGCTATTTATAATTATTGATCCAATAAACAGTAAATCAGTTAACAAAGTTCTTTCTGTTAAAAATAAAGTAGGATATAAGTTACGCACTTTTCAAATTTCTGAACTGTTTAAAGAGTATATTGGGCACTTGCTTAATGAAAAGTATTCTTGAATATTAAATAACTGTATATTTAGATGGGTTTTTTTTAACAGTGATGTTGGTGGAATTTAGATCTAATCACATAATGATTAAGAGCGGACGTCGAAATTCCATAGTATTTATCATCAATAAGATAACAGTTATCACTTTTTATAGGTTTCCTTCCTTTGTTTTGATGACGACCGATATCGGTTGAATCAACCATGACCTCCTGTTCGGAATGTGATTGAACTCTCCCTAGAAACGGTTTTAACGGAACACAGTCTAAAACCGAAGTCTTTACAGAGCGTGGCTACCCTTGCTAATTTAATTAAGTAAATTAAACGTCGACTTTCGGTAAGAGAGAATTTGGTGCGTTGAAATTATTAGTTGGTTTCGATCTGTTTTGTTTGCCGACCCGATATGTGTATGTGCGTTGTGTCCCGCTTACCATTTTGATTGTTTTCAGAGCGAGTCCTCCTCGTGGAGGGGGAACGATGCCCAATTTGCCAAAAAGGTTTCATCTAATCCTAATTCCTTATCTTGTAGATTGGAGGTGTAGCCCGGCCCTGGTACATTTCGACCAGCATACACCACCTGGGACTCTCGACCCAATACCGTTTTATTTTTATTTTTTTTATTATGCCTTTTCCGTTTTATCTTTTTGCAGCCTTCCTAACGCAGGACATCAGTCATTTCAGCAGTGTTACAGCACCTGAAGAAACAAGTGGTAACAGGGACTTAGTGTTTCGAGAAAAAAACATGTCACAATCCTATTGCGATAGATGTCTTCATTACTAACAGTTTATGAGCATCATCAGCAATATCCAAATTATTACTCTCTCTAATTAGTTTTTTTATAACACTCACTTTTTAGTTAATACTTAATTTTTACCACAAAAATCCGAACTAAATTGTTTAGGTAACACCAGCAAATATTTACGATGATTTTTTATTCAAAATTGACAACATATTTTTTAGTTGTGTAAAACTGTATATTAAAAATATCGATGTTTACTTCTTATAACACTTAGATACTACTGCTACTTCACCACAAAGGTTCCTTTGCTTAATTGCTAAATTAATTATTATTAAACATATCTGAAAGTGCATATCTGATTGTGTGTAATATTCCCCGAGAATTGTTTGCAATATTGCTGCCATGGTAATGTTTTAGAGCTTTTAGAGGCTAGAGGCTAGGGTATAAAATTTGATGTATATATATGCTCTGTTTTTAGTTAAGGTGCCTGAGGCCAAAGACCTCCCATTAAGTTTAAAACAATTGAAAATGGTTGGGGCTTGATATCTCGAGTATAGATCCTGCAGTTACATAACGTTAAGAGAGATACGGGTATATCACCACTGTACTATCACCTGTCTCTCGGGCCAAACATAGAAGTTAAACTAGGCTAGGAAATTATTGATTTTCTCATTTAACTGGTCCTTGACACCTTTAAAGTCTTGTTCGTTCTTTGACCTGCCTATTTCATAGCAGGTCGTTAAAAAGTTAGTTTTTTTTTTGTTTGTTTGAGTGAGTAATTTACATGAATATCTTTCGCCTTTCTTTTCTAGTGGGCAAATAAAAGCAGTACAAATAGGCCCTGGATCATGTTCATTTTCTAAGATAACCCAGTAGTTCTAGGCGCAAAATAAAATGTAGGTTTTAAGCTTATCAGTGGCGTAACTATGGGCCGGCATCGCGTTCAGTTCTGAAGGGCTCGGGGGGGGGGGGGCAATGTCCTAGCTACGCCACTGAAGCTTATTGTTTTTGATTTAATCTTATTTAGTCTTGTATTAAGAATTGATAACGTATTAATGATAACGAGAAAGCCACTTATGTACATAATACATGACATAGTTCATGGATTACTTTCGGGAACAAGAAATAAAAAAAAATGAGAATTCTTCTCAGTCTGTAACTAAGCCTAGCCTAGTAAATTATGGCCCAGTTTTTAACTTTGAATAGGTAGATAATTTCACTATAGTTATTAGTGTCTAAATATCAATAAATACACTTAACAATAATTTTAGAAGACATTTTTAGAAGAAGAAGTGTGCAAAAGGAGTTGAAGAAAGTGAAAAAATAAAAACGAAAGCCTCTTAAAAAAATTAATTGTGTACAGAATCAGACTCCGGCAGAGCCCGATTTTTGTCTCTGAATGACGATGACCGAAAGATCGAAAGCTTGCTTTGGAAATTAAAATGAGAGGATTTTCGTTTTTATTATTTCAAGGCATCTTTAATTTATAAATTTGTGTCTCTTTTATTCCGTTTTTTAATTTTATTATGTCTGGATTGTTTAATTAACTTTAAAGTAGGTATACAGTGAATAATTAACAGAGTAGTTGAGAGTAGTTTAGAACATCTAGATTTAATTGTCCGACTTATACCACAGTCATATAAATTATCTAGTGTAGCCTATCAAGTGTATTCTGAAACAAATTTACACGGAGTTCCCTTTTACTTGTCAAAAAAATCACCTTTCTATTTGACTGGAAGGTGATGGATTGGTTTACAAGGCACTGCAGAATCACCCTGTGTCAGGACTCAGTTGTAAAACCAAGATAGTCCATAGTAAAATACTTTCTCTAGGTTTCTAAACAATATGGCTCTAGCCCTATATGGTTGCCTCGTTTCGAAACCGATAATTCCGGTGCGAATTTGACAAACCATTTTTCATTTAAAAATTCTATTGAAATCCATAGTTAATTTATAACCAAAAGTGATTTTAAGTTTACAGATGTTTTTATATCTTTTTTTTTTTTGGATAGTAAAATATTGAAGGCTCGCATTGTGTCGTTAGTTCAGCTTTAGGCAAGAACTAAGCAGAGTTTAGATGCGTCTTAAAAAGCAGATATTTATTACTTTAAGGTTTAACGAATGGGAATCGAAAGGGGTTTGAAATGGGAAATTTTGAAAGTAAATTGAATATTCTACGAGAACCGCAAGTACCTTACTGAATGTACTGAAGGTACTGAGACTGGTTGTCCTCAACCTGGATAGAACATCCCATTTATTATTAGAACTCTTTGTATGTACCTTATTTGATTCCACAGAGTTTCATTCTTACACATACCATTTTATTTTACTCCACAATCCTTATGCCTACTGAGGAACTTCTTTTAGATTAGCTAACTTAATTCATTCGATCGAAGAATATCCACTGTAATAATATAAATCATATTCGTATAAAAGCAGAAAACCTTCATTGTGAGTCTAATTAATATTCAGTCAAACCTCAGTTAACGAAATAATTTTTGAAATATTAATATTATTGATTTGATTTTTATTGATCATGTACTATTACATATTTCGTCAATTTGAGTAATTGATTGTGTTTTACAATAAATTAGAAAAAAATTAGATTTTTTTTCTGTAGCCCTTATTAAGAAAAAAAGAAAATGAGAAGAGAGGGGGTGAATCCCTCTTACGAGTAAGTAGCGGGAACAATCTAAATTCATAAGCCGGTTTGTAGTTTGTATTGTCAGTATAAGAGAATATTTATTTCTTACTTTATTCGAGATTTCAGACGTGTTCAAAATATATCTGTATCAAAAATAATTAAATAACCTCATTCAGAAATTTAATTTCTTTCATAAAAATATATATTTGTTTAAATAAAATAAAATGAATCATTAGTTATGGCAATATTCATGTATAATGGGTTACAAGCCTGGCTATTTTATATGTATTGCGGGTTTGAATGACCAAATTTCGATAAATCATAGATTAATAATAATTGATAGGCTTCAAGGAATTTATTTTGATTATTCATAATTATAATGATACTAATAAATAGACGCATGCAATAACTCTGAAAGAGTTTATTGCATACTCGGTAAGTCCTATATGTCAAGATTAGTTAAGATAATACTTGAATGTGATTATAGACGATGGAGTTAATTTTTTTTTTTTTTCATATAATTACCATTTTTGAGGATGAATATTGATAACTATTTTATTTGGGAAAAACAACCATTTGATGTAGCTTATTCTGGATATTGAATTAATTTCAGATGATTAGAACGGCTTTACAATATTTAATTTAAAAATAAATCTATGAACATACAAAGAAAAATTAGATCCTATGCTGCTCGTCAAAGAAGAAAAAGTATGGCCTTGTTCGTTTTTATTAAGTTTAAGAAGACTCCTTATTTTCCTTTGTCATTTAATATAATTATTACAGCTAAATAGTTTTACACTTCTATGTAAACCTTCTTTAGTATAGAAGAATTTATTGATTATCACCCAGGATCCAAGGCTAACAGGTAACTGCGCCTTTACAAATTTCCGCTGTAACTATTTATTTACTTGAAATTTAACTTCAAAGAAATATTACAAAACAAGTTTCAGATTTTGGAAACACGATTCCCGGATTCCCTAAAATAATTGTATCGTATAATTTTATAATTGATTGCGTAAAATTTACAAAGAGTAAGTATTGAACGACAATCATTTCTGTAAATAAAATGTTTTTATAGATCAGCTACCACACTAACATTATTAAATGCGACAAAATAAAATACTAACTTTATGCATGTTTTAAATTTTAATGCACGGAAGTATTCGATGCTCTCATTTTCTCGCTTTCAGCATTGTAGTTTTGAAGTGTCCCGGCCACTGTGTCTCGAGACACCAGCCACAGGAATCTTGCATTGGCCACTCTAGAGTCACTGTGAGGGTAGAGACACAGGGAGGGTACGAGTGGCTCGCAGGGAGAGCCACCGATGAGACACAGTGTCCCGTGGCCCAAGACACAGTGTGCCGTGGCCCAAGACACTGTGTCTCCGTCTGAACTCACCCATTTACTCCTATGTATCGGTTGTGGCGCGGGATTCTGTGGCTGGGACACAAGCTCGTGTGAAAGAGGCCTAATACAAAATAATAACTTAGCTAAATCAACTGATTAGCAAAAACGTATTGATGATTTTTTCTTGAAAGTAACAATAATATTGTTATCAAAATTTGAGAAAAAAAAACAACATTTCTTATACCTCCAAATTAAAAAAAATCCAAGACGGAAATCCATTTCACACATAAGAGAACATTATTGGTTTTGTACTTTATTGGTTTATATTTCGTTCAACTTTTTTACGAACCAAAAAATTATCTTTAAAATTAATTGTCTGATTTAATGAAATGCGGAATCTAAGTCATTCTTAAGCCATCGTTGGTGTCATATAAGTGTTAACCTTCCGCATCCGTGCACAAATTTGTTTTAATTAAAACCAATATCTTTAAAAGATATCTTAAAAGATGGATGGGTGAAAGAAGCCCACAGATATCCACCATATTAATTTTAACCTGCACTGCTTAAATATTGCTAAAATATTCTTTTAGTTTATTAAAAAAAAAAAAAAAATTAATAAAGAGGGGAGATTAAAAAAGAGGGGAGATTAAATAAATTGTACAATAATGGTTCGTAAAAGCAAAGCATACTTAAAGTACTCGAGAAAGTTAATATGTCGCAGCCGCTGGCACACTATTTTGATAATTGTTTTGATATTTTGATAACTCTTAACTTGTTAAACTATATAGATTTGTGATAGTAATATGAGCATTAGGAAAGTATGTATTGATGATTGTGCTATGTGGATGGAGAGATGTAGTATGGTGTAAGGTGTAAGGACCTAATGTTATTTGTAGTTGTGGGTCGGTGTCCCTTAGTGTGAAGTAACACGGTTCCCTCTTTAACACAGTGGGACTTAGTCTTAGAATTAGTGGTTCCTCCTCGGAGCCGTTGATATCCCCGGGGAGCTCTACACAGGCAGGTCGTATCGACCCAGTCCCTATATCTGACTAGGGACACGGTGAAACTTTATAATGGCCGTATTGTTTATTAACCAAACCATGTATAATATGTTTACAGGAAGGATGGGAGTACTCAGGACAGGGGAAAGGAAGAAGGAAGAATTGCCAGCCTAAGCATCCTCTCATATCTTCATACAACCATCCTCCCTCCCATCACAGGTATTTCAAAATTTCAAACCTAAACTGTTTCAAGTTTAGATTAGTAGTCTTAAGTAGACTAGATTTAAGTAGTCTTATTATTATTATAGAAGAAACCATAATAAGTATTTTTCCATTAATTTTTAGTACTTCTCTGATCCACTGAAGAGGCTACGGTACTATCAGATTTTAGCGAGGTACTTTAATATATAATATAAAATGTGAGGATATTAGGAAGTATCTAATGGCGATAGTTTTTATGTGGGGAGCACATCTATCTTTCTTTCTATTTTCCTATTTTATCTACAATATATTAAATGAAAACAAATGGTTGTATGTAATTGTTAAATAATTAATAGTTTTAGTTTTACATCACATTCACTTAAATAATTTTTTTCCTCGTAACTTCCTAACTACAAGATTAGTAAGAATTATCTCAATTTCCATGTTACAAATTAGTATTTCATACGTTTTATGTCATACCTAATATAAATAATTGACTATCCATAGACGTTTCTTTACTGCAACTTATAAGGGAACTTATTCCCTAATTCCCTAGCTTAATTACGGATTTAACAATAATTGTTTTTTAGAAGTAATTTACTTTCCATTCTCTTAATATTTATTAGCAACAATTTTAGGTTTAATAACTTTTTATAAAGAAACCAAATTCAATGAATGAAACATTATTTTTTATTTGTATTTCCTTTACTTCTAAGGATAATTTCAATAGATTCTGAAATCATATAAATGTTTAAGCTTACTGTATTACAATATTGCTTTGGGACATGAGCTCAAATAACAATAATATTTAAAACAATTCTCCTGTATTTTTGTCGGGATTCGATCCACTACCGGTAGGATTATTTTGTACAGTACTTTTTAATAAAATTAATTTTTAATTCCCAATTCAATTTTACCTCTAAAGTGCTAGAAAAAAAAATTAAAAACACTGGTCAAGTAAATCATTTGTAATTGAAAGTTTAGTTGTAATAGTATGTGGATAGATTTTTTTATAATGCAATCACTAAAAAAAAGAACAACGTTATAATTGTAAAAAAAAATAACTTTTTGTTTTAAAAGTCCAACCTTTGTATATAAATTACAGATAGTAGTAATTGAATATATATTTGTATGAAGGAATCTTTCTTATGTAATTAATTTTCCTTAGTACACCCTTGTATATTTTTTATATTTAGTTTGAGTCTTGTAAAAAAAAGGTTGGACCGTGATATAGGCAAGAAAGGACGCAGTGTGGTTATGACAAGCATTGAAGACATCTTGGCTGTGATAACTGGTTGCAGATATAAACTCCGTTACGGGCCCTTATCATTCTATCGCCCGGTACTGATTTTGATACTGACTGGACGGAGAACTGATAAGGGCTTGTGATTGGAGATCTATCATCCCTTCAGCTTCAACTAGGTAGACAAAGATGTGAATGGATTCGTTTAACTTCTCTACCAGACACACTTGAGACATCATAGGCCTCAATAAGCAAGTTGAAGATCGCAGATATTTAATCTACAAATGAAATCGCCTTATATTATGACTGTTTACTTTCAAATCCTGTTCGTTGGACATTCAATATCTGATCGTAAAAAATATTTTCCATTGCTGTCAAAACCTTATACTTAGTATAATTGGTCACTATAAGATTTATTTAATAAAAAGTAAATGTAAACTCCGAAACTTTGTTATTATTTTGAAAGTAGTTATTTTTATCTGTTGTTTCTCATCTCTTTTTACTACAGTGCATTGATTTTAATGTATATTTATGAAATGCCATTGATAAGCTAGCATTTGTTAGAAGTAATTAAGAATCAAACGAAGTTTCCCTTATTGATTTTAACTTAGTGTAAATATAAAAAAAGCGGCTTTTTTTTCTTTTCTTTTTAAATAGGTCATATCTATAAAACGGCCTTCTTACTTTTTTAAAAACTTTGTGTAATATCAAGTAATTTATTAGTGTCATTTTTTTTAATTGTTTTAAACTCATAAACGGAATAGTGTAATTGAAGGTGAAAGGCGAGCTGTCAAAGGTTAAATGTTATTATTAATAACCTTTTTGTTTTCGATTTAAGACCATTAATAAAATAGATTTTACGTGTGGAAGACACGTTATTGTTATCATAACAATTTTAAGGCGGTTCCTTCAGCAGAAACTTTATTTTAAACTGCATAAAATATGTTACCAGTTCATGATGTCAAAAAAGAATAAGAAATTGTATGGTTAATACTGACCAGTTTAAGCCACTCTACTAGATTATCATTAGTGCTCTGAGAGTGAAAGCCAATTTGTTATAAATATTTACTATTTTTAACAGCGGACAGCTGTCAGCTTATTATAAAGCTGACTTGATTTTACATTTTACCAAGTTGATTTATTTAAGTCTAATTAGTATGAGTCATTTTCATGAAATATCGAACCAAAGAGCCAATTAATTGTCATAATAGGTTTTAATAAGTTAACTGCAATACATTTTTATTGAATAATACAAATAAATGCTTGACTTTTGTGTCTTATAATTAGAATATATCCAAAAAAGAAGAAAAGTGTGTTATTCCTTTGCCCGGATGCACATTAGACTAAATTATATCCTTTTATCTTAAGAGTGTATTTACTTTTGTTACCTTTCCTACTTTTCAACATTTTATCGATATCAAAAAATAATAAATAATAGTAAGTAATAAAGTAAAAGAGTACCTAAAAGGATAAGAAAATAATAAAGGAAAGCCTTTCCAAAAAAAATATTTTAATAATAGCCACAACATACTTTCATCTTACGAGCTGATTGCCAAAACGGTGTATCTATGAAAAATAGTGTTGCTCACATACAGGAGTCGATCTGAAGTTGTTCAATCAACTTTCTGTATATAGTGAAACAAAATTAAAAATTAATATATTTTNTTCTGTATATAGTGAAATAAAATTAAAAAGTAATATATTTTTAAAGTGAAACTATTAATTAATTTATAGTAATATTAAATCCTATCATATATATTATGTATTGAAAGGGATTAAGAATATATATACGAGTATATATATATTTTTAAATGAGTGTGTGCTCTATCAAATCTCTATGTTTAAAGTGTTTTTTAATTAAAAGCTACAACCAATATTATTATATTTAATTATACTAATAATTTTTATCTATACGTCATTACAAATTGCAGGTTTAACGATGATGTTTTTTTTAATAGTAATCCTTTATTCTCGAGTAATTAAAAGATAAAAATATTGTACCGAGTTGGTCATAGATTCTAAACTTAACGCGACCTAAATTAGAATGTACTCATTATTATTGTTATCTTGAATGTGATAAATGATAACGTGGTGATGGTTTTATTAAAAAGGATAACTTTATTTCGTGTTAAGCTTATTTTTCTTCTTTGTTTTATTTATTTTAAATACATTAAGAGTAAATAAAAACACCATAGTTAAGCTGCCTTTCACATTCCCACGAGACTTTCTTTAGATTAAAATTGCTGAATCCATAAAATTTGATCCATCATAAATAATATTTTGTTCTAGTTTGTTTTTATTTTATAATTATAACACTTCTACTTTAAAGGCAACCATAGCTTAAATCGAATAAATTTACTTAACTCAATTTATTTTTTTTTTTTAGTCAAATAAACTAGGAATGCAAGCGAAATTTTCACGCTCTACAAAACATTACATACTAGTTAGATTACTCGAGTTGTATATTAAGTATTGGTGTATATTAAGTATATGGTTATGCTTTGTATCAAGTTTATAATAATTTATTGACGATATTACTAAAGTTTACTTAGATAATTTGATATCAATATATTAGGTTACATTAGTTGTCAGAAATAATTTACAATAAAAACCAGATGATATTCAGGATCTTGACCATTAATAGATAATTCATTTAAATCAAATTATAATAATTATTAACTCTGGGAGACAGACAGAGAAAAATAGACTCCAGCGCCGGGATTTGAACCACGGGCCTTCCGCATTTCCATTCCATTCTCCCGCGTAGCTTAGTTGACAAGAGCATCTGCACTGGAAATGTGGAAGGCCCGTGGTTCAAATCCCGGCGCTGGAGTCTATTTTTCTCTGTCTGTCTCCCAGTGTTAATAATGATTATAATTTGATTTAAATTAATTTAAACTTTCTGTAGTATGAAAACTACCAAAAACTTGAAATTTGAATTTCGATAATTCATTGTATAAATATTTAGATTTCTTCTATTTCTATTAAAAAATTAAGTATTTTACAAGAAAACTTGTGTTGCGCTAGATTTGTTTATGGTAATGGAATCACTCAATAATATTGCATAATTTGATTGTAATACGAGTATGTTTATTTGTTGCAGCATCAAGAATTTAGGTTAACATTGAGTTTGTTGTGGTATATTTAATATTTAGTATATTTTAGTTGGTATCAGATATTCTTTCCTATAAGAAAAAATCTTCTCATGATTTTCTTAAGGATATTAATATTGTTATTAAAATCTAATATTTTTTCTTAATGATAAGAGCTATTATCCAAGCCCTTCGAAATGAATCCCATATTCCTTAAGAGAGCTGCAAGTTTGGTCAAGTGAGAAGCGATTTTCTTTAACTTAATGTTAAACCTAGACCAGACAACGTCGACTTTTTTTCTTACAGTGATGTAAAGTTTAATTCCTCAGTAGAAGTAAAGAGTAAAGAGGACATGAGATCCTCTTCTGAACTTTTGATTGGTGGTATTTTTGAAACCGTTATAATAGAGTAGGGTCGGTAACAAAGATGAGAATATGAAAGGGAGAGTGGGTTCCTTGTTAGCGTGAGTTGACGTTTCTATGACAAGCCTGGAACTCTCATCGTCGGTTTCATGACTTTATGGTGGTATTTTCTTATACTGCTATCTCCTTCCAGTCCAATCTTACTTATGAAGGATGGTCTTTAAAAATCAGAATAAAGGGTAGATTGTACACCCGACACAGACTGAATGAGGTTCTCCGATCGTGTACGGGACAAGTAATTTTAAGCCTGGGTCGTAACAACTTGGAGACCTTGATAAGTTGACCCTGATAGTTTTCAAGTTGCACTCATCGGTCTTCTTCCGATGAGATATACTCAACCTTCTAACTTTTTCGTCTTAGTACTTGTTTAATAACGGTCTTTTAATATCCTGTTCATCTTAACTAAACTTATGAAGTTTTCGAATTATAACCACCTATAAACTTTACTAGCTTTGTTAATGTGCATAGTTCACCTTTACCATTTAATATTGATTCAGAATCCAAACGTCATTCCTCATTTAATTTTTAATTACTGCGATGAACTTTTGAATTATTTATTTAATAATCTTTATCTGTAATTTATACATGAGATATTTTCTCATTTAAGAAAACGTAAAATGGGTGTGTTCAATATGGTTTAGGTTTAACTCTACAGTTGAACTCATAAAATAAATGTGTAAATAAATTATCTACAAACTAGTCTAGACAATATCCCGTGGGATGTTTACTGGCAGAAAACAAGATATGGTTAAGGAACCGTTACCTTTCAATATTCAGTAGCCACTGTTGCTTGTAGATTTGGTTGAGGTCCCTGGCACTTCCTTGGACCTCATACTTATAAATAGCTCTGAATCTTTTTGACGAGACTTCTTTGTAAAACTATAACCAGGGCTGTCAAGCCTCTTTATGTTAATCTCATTTTTATTTTGAAGTCAAGACTAAAGGCAGTTAATTTTCTAACTTTACTCTTAACAAGTTTAAATTACATACAATTATAAATTTTCGATATTTTTTTTCTCCAATAAATTTATTTTTAAAACATTATTTTATGACTGAGCTTACCGAAGGTAATGAAAGCATTGTGATCGTTCTGAAGATCGATTTTTTTATTCCTTCAAATTCACAAATTCCAAGACAGAAATCCGTTTCAGATATCGGGAAATATTTTGGTAATATGTCATTATGTTGGTCTGTCGGTCTGGCGGACTGTCTGTCGTTCATAATTTTTGCGAACCAACATTTCTTAAAAAACTATACGCCCAATTTTAATGAAATTTGGATGGTGGATCATAATTAGCCCATTGTTGGTCCCATATAACTTTCAACATGCTGCGCTCTTAGGCTTCTTTTCTAAATGCACACAAACATTCATTTTTACTTTCTTACATAAAGAGAAAGCATTGTGATGGCACGAAAATTTGATATTGAGATTTTTATGGATTTACACGTTTTGAGTTCCCCTGAGTCCAAAAAAGTGATTTCAAAAAAATATCCGTCTGTGCAGACGCCTGGAGCCTAAACTACAGGGCCGATTTTGACGAACTTAGGCATACATGTTCAAAAAATCATTTCCCGAGGCGAAATGTAAAAATAAATTTTAGCTCCAAATTTGGGGGTGCTATGCACTAAACTCTGAAAAAACGTGAAAAAAATATATTTCCTACTATTTTTATTACAAAATTCTAAAATATAATCTATTTAAATACAAATCTAACGTTATAAGAGAAAATAGCTCTAAACATGGATGGAGAGAGGCCGGATTCAATTCCCCGCGGATAAGTTATTTTTATGATACATTTTAATAAAATTTTCAATAATAATAATATAATTATGTACCTACGAAAACTAAAAAATGGTAAACTGGACTATGTAATTATGAAAATGTATATGTGAGAAAGTTGTCTCGGACCGATATTTTTTACACCTATATCGGCTAATTATAAAGAAGTAAGTATAAGCATTGAATACTCATCTGATTATAAAAATTTGGATGAGTTGTCAAAAGTCACCCACTGATGGTGTCATATAAATTTTAATCTTCTGCACTACTATATTGCTAAATTAATACTTATATTAATGTAAAACACCCCACAAAAAGTTAAGACAGAATTTAATAAAAGGGGGAAAAATAAATTAATTAGATAATAATGGGTGATAAAATCAAAGCATGTTTATTGTTCTTAATAGGACTTGAGGAAGCTATGAGCCGCGCTAATCAATGTCTTAATACAACACCCAGGTTTATTTGTACATATTTCCACAAATTTACATTCTTACGTGAAGATCAGCATGCCAGAATTCTCTGGGAAGATGCTATTTGACGGTTGATAGACAAGTGCCTATTCTTCACGTTATCTTAACTGTTATGCTGTGCTAATCATTAATTACTATATATTTATCAAAATTGTCATTTTCTTATTTTATTGTTTGGTACTTTCTCTTGAATCAATGCCATTTAAAAAATAATGACGTGCTAATTAAAGCTTTTAAAAAATAATTATAATGTTATACTTTTAGCTAATAGCTAGAAATGCATAGATATTATTTTTTAAAAGTAAAAATACGCTTCTTAATTTTTTAAAAATTATACTTTATCGTGAGGACACGATATAATGGATTAAAATTTTTAATAGTCCATTTAATAACACTCAGAGTAAAGCGCTACGTGCTTGTTTACATTGTAGTAAACTTCTAAACTGTCAAGGGTTCATCTGCCTTAGAACGTACTTAATTTTTTTACTCTCCCTTACCCTTTTTTTTAACCAAAAAATTGTTGTGGCCCTTATTTTCCCTTTATTATTTTTATTTAACAGCCGGAGGTATTTCATTTTTACTTTGACAATCCAAATGATATTTTCCATAGGATTTCTAAGAGGCCAGGGGTGTGTGGAGGGTCCTTGTGTGGGAGTTCATCCACTTAAGTAAATTGAAGGTACATACAGGGGTAAGAAACTTACCTTATAAAAACCTTGCCGGCTTGCTCGTGTGCTGGATTCTCCCTAGCGTCACATTAGGTCCACCCCAGCCCACTCCTCCTTATATCCTAGGGACCCTCTAACATATGGTTACCATTATTTTACATTTTATTTTCCAGAATAACTCTATGAATGTGTAATAGAAAAGAACACAGAACAAAATATAGAACCCCAAAAAGAAGAGAACGTTCTCAAAAGTATAGTTTGAAATTTATTATCTATTTTATCAATATATTCCGACTTTATTTTATTGCCCCTCTATTTAAATATTACTTAGGATAAATATGCATATTTATATATATTTTTTTTATTAAATAAATAATTAAAGAGGTATTATTTGTACCTCTTCTTGACAAAAGAGTGCAAGTACATTTAGTATTTTAATTATTTACAGGCCACTATTTTACGTTAATCATTTAATTAGGGAATGCGTTTGCTTCGATGTACGATCTGCAACCGAATGCGTTCTCTTTTAGATTTCCTATCAATCAACCAGTGCTTAGTCGTGAAGTCAATTTTCAGTTGATCATTATAGGTTTCGCTGGGCTGGTGACATTCTAGTTTCCGTCAGTCTTTCGTCGTGAATAGAGGAAGCTTGGGATGATTGTGCCATGACTCCCTCCATATCCTGTAAGGTTGATTAATTCCTCATAGTGGTCTTAGTCATTTCAACCAATAAACTCTCCCCTCGCCTTCAGGCCGGTTAGCAATCGTACACAGCACGCACATGCTGGTGCTCGTCCCCCTCTTCACTCTCTTAAAGCTCGATAACGAAACGCATACATATTAGATATTGAATATTGTTGTGCAGTAGTGGCAAGGTAAACGAATTTCAGACATGGTTACAAATGGCTTGCTTACAAGGTTCTTACTTTTCTATGTAGTAGAAACTCTTCTATCAAGCAGTCATTTTCTGCGCTGGTCCCATGAAAATTATAAATTCTTGGTTGTTCAGAAGAATTGATTTAACTTTGTTGTCTTTATTTGCAAGATTATAAATGGGCAATCTAATTTATTCTTAATGTCGGAATATATAGCCTATAATATTGAATTAAAACAATATTTAAAGGTTATAATTTAAGTTTAAAGTATTTTTATTTATTTATTTATTTTTATATTGACAATGTGACACAAATTATCTCTGGCACTAATTCGGTTATGCATTCTTAACATCACACTATTATAGCTGTAAATTACAAATTGAGCTATTTCAATTAAGTTCAAGTTTGTTACTAAAGATATAAATCGTTGTTTCATTGTTTATGTGCTTGAGTAGTAGTAATATGGCTATATTTTTGTTTTTCCATTAATTTGAATTTTATAGTTAAACGGAAGTTGCTTTAATAGCAGAAACCGGTGCACTTAAAAGTCTTACAGCTGTAAAGGTTGATAAAGACAGGATTTGAAAGGTGCTTTAAGTAAACGATGAGTACAACATATATGCTGGTACAAGCTTAATTCCACTTCCTCTCCTCTAATGCTCAGTACATGCTGATATCCTTGCAGCTCTTTCTTTATGAATATAGAGATATTTAGATTCCTCTTTATGCTTGCTTTAGTCGAGCGGCTTTTCCACCCTATATTTTTCATTGTATCCCTTAAAGAAATACCTCGCGGGTTCTTCAGCGCGTAATAATACGCGTCTTTCGGCGGTCCTCGTCAAGCTTGAGATAAGGAAGCCATTGTTTATCCGAGATCCCTTTGTTTTGCCTTTTTTACAGAAGAATGTTTGATTCCAGTGAAGGATTAGTCGCCGGTCCTGTAAAGCGACATCGTCTTGCTAGGGTTGACAAAACGTTCCGGATATATCTCTGCCACGCCAAATCCCTCCAGGGGATTACGCTTGATTACTCGGTCCGGGATTACTGGCCTGAGGTAATCCAAACTACAACAAGTACTCCCCCATTCCATTTCTCTTCTCATTTGCTTTTCTAAGATTTGTACTGCTCTGTTTTCTTTATTCTTTTATAATTTATTTTTGAAAAAAGACAACCCATTCTTATCCAGTCCCCGAGGCATCCAAAAGAGTTATATATTTTAATTTTCGTCCATTTTTTCCATATACATAGATATAAAGGTTTTTTGGTTTTATAAAAAGAAAGGAAACTAAAAGGTGAATAATAAATGTTACAACATTAAACAAATAAAACATGCTGTGCAACGTGAGTCCCTATATGTGAATTATATTCTTATTATTTATTATTTTATACGAAGTACCCGGAAATGTTCATTTCATAAAGTATCCAAATGTTTTACTATAATGAGCTGGTATCTCTGGACAAATAATGTTCTGTTTTTAATTATTTATACGCAAAATAATGTGTCTTTTCTAACAACACTAGGAAAAGCGACTTACAGTACTACAAGAAACCACCTCTTTTCTCTTCATTTATCTCACTGCTCTCTGCTCAACTCTTTTTTATCTAATACATTATAAGACTCAGTTTATGACAATCCTTACAAATCAAGGGGTACATGGTGAAACTTTCACCAAGGCCCGGAAGTTTTGTAGATAAGTGTGAGTGCACAAACAAATAAAATCACTTACCTCTTTATATTATATAATTATAAACCAAAATAATATTAAATAGTAAGTATATGTAAGTATATTTGCTGATAGTAAAAGAAGTAGCTTTCTCCCTTATTAGAGCCCTACAGGTCTTTCCTTGGATCTTTCCATAAATTCTCATAGTATTTTTGAATGCATTGAATCCTACAATTCAATTTGTAGGTATTAATTTTTCCTTGTAAAAATTTAAATGATCTAAATTTATCTATGGCACGCTTCCCTACACCCCCCCCCCCAACAAATCTTAAAAATTTAATATCTTGAGAATGGATTGGGCTTAACACTGCGAAGTTGTTATATTTCAAATAAAAAGCGTATAAAGGCTTTTTGTTTTACGTCATAATAATAAATGAGAAACATATTGGAGGAATGAATGTTGCGCGTAAACTTATGATTTGAGGCATAGTATACACTATTTGCTATGCGGAAAAAATATTCAAAGAAAATGTGAGGAGATGGCTAAAAGCACTGTGACCGTAAATCGATGAGTGCATCATTTTTTGGTTAACATTTTAAATTTTGAATATTTCTCATTCTCTACCAGTGTGTCTTTAATTTACTTATTTGCCTATTTGCCACGAACGTTTCCTTTACTTCCTTTTCTGTTTATGTTTGCATCGTTTAGGAATATAAGAATTTCAAATATCTTTTCTCTTTCTAAAGATTATTGGTATTTAGTTTTCAAATCGAAATTGCCTGGTATATATTAACGCAATTGTTTATTTTATGCAATTTTATTTTTTTATTTAAGAATATCACGCTTTGGCCGTTTGCCTTTTAAGATGTTATAAAATATAATTCACTTTCACCCTATTTATGTATAAATTTTAAATGACCTCGAAGGAAACTTGACATTCTAAATTTTTTTCAATAGTATTTTGCAGAATCTATATAATCTCCCCCCTGTATGGGTCACGCAAAGTATTGTGTCATATAACTTTTCAAAAACAATCTAGTTTAATTATTTCCCGCAACAAATGGCTCGGTCTGGCGTGGCACTTGAAAGCGAGATCGTCTGGAAAAGGAAAAGTTTTGTAGTTTATCGACTTAACTCGAGTGCTTAAATTTTAATAATGTCTTCTCCCGATGTTAACTTAGATATTTCTTTTGGGGCTTTAGATGAGGCTTATAACTATAACTTGCCTCGAACGTGAAGTAACTTTTAAGTAGTTTTTGCCCCCTGAAATGATTAAAATTTATTAAAATTATTGTCTAAATTATTTAATATTTTTCTTTCTTTTTTAAAATTTGTCAAAATAGCTTTTACTTTTTACATGAATAATAATAACAATTTAGCAAAATTTAGAAGTACACGTGGTTAAATTAATCAGCATAGGACCATCTGTGGGTACTTTCAACAAACCATCTAAATTGCTAAGAATGAGTGTAATAATAAATTTCTAAAAATTAGATGAGTGCTTTTAAAGACATAAAAATTGGTGTAAATGAATGTATGTTTACACGAAAGTGAGATAGACGGGGGCAGAAGGTTAAAACTTAATGAAACTAAAAATGGGATAATTATTACCTACTTTCCAAATATGATCAACATCAGACACGTAGTTTTTAAAATACTACATATATTGGTTCGCAAAAATTGAAAAACAGACCAGACAGGCAGAGAGATGAAAAAAATGTTTCCTGATATCTGAAACGAAT
Organism: Gerris buenoi; assembly: GCA_001010745.2. Taxonomy (NCBI): domain Eukaryota; kingdom Metazoa; phylum Arthropoda; class Insecta; order Hemiptera; family Gerridae; genus Gerris; species Gerris buenoi. The sequence goes on from KZ651060.1 coordinate 234,131, forward strand.
ATTATGTCTTGGGAATTTTTTTGGATGGCATAGCTGCGTTCTCCCGGTAAGGTCGGAAGCGATAAACATAATTTATAATTTATCAAAACAATTATTATTACCAATTTTTTTTGGCTAAATCAAGAGAAATTAAATTACATCAAACTGTGGACTATGTTAAAATATAATCGATTTACAGCGATATTGATAACTCATAGATAACATTATATTTAAGCGTGAGTTAATCTTTAAATATTTACATTTGTTTATTGTAAGCTCATAGTTATAATTCGGGTCATTGTAATGTTGAGAACACTGTGTAAGATTAGGCTTTTTACAAGTTTGTATATGTATACCTGTGTCTCGTTTGTATAATGGCATGCTCTTCTGAATGGTGTAGTCTCTATCTTATGTACATTGTAACAATATGTCTTATTCGAGATAAACTCTTTTCTAGGTGTGATAATGTCTTTGTTTGTACTCTCGTTCTCCTCGATTTTTTTCCAAAAAAAATTTTCTCTCATTTCTGTGTCTCTCGCTGAAATGCCTATACATTACCATAAGCGGACCTACCTCCTTGTTTGTTGGTGAGTTTTGTGTGATGAATATTTGCTTTTGATATTAAACTTGATTGTTTGTAGAAATCAGTCAGAATATACATTTGCTTACCGATCGTATGCCTTATAAACTTTTTATTGTGGTTCGTAATGCTAACTTTATTATTTTATGAAATTAATTAATTATTGGATTTGTGTCGAATTGATTTAGTTAAGACGTCTTTGTTAAGAAAACACACACACACACACACACACACTCACACACACACACATATATATATATATATATATGCTCTGATCTTTCTATTTTTTTTAATTATTTTATGATGGTGTTCTTTGATGTTTGTACTTTGATATTTTTCTAATTATTAAAGACAAATAAATTGTTCACTTGTACATACATGCATGAGAGGATAGGGATGAAGCAATAAAGTAAGGGAAATTGGAAAATATAATTTTTAAAAAAAGTATCAAAAAGGCATTTGTTATATAAAATGAATATTCACAATAGATTTCTAGCCAATACAATATATATTATAT
>KZ651060.1:235286-261137 GCA_001010745.2 Gerris buenoi
AGCGTGACACATAGGAACTGTTCCAACACCAGACAAACGTCACAAAGATGTTGGCTCGGCAAAACGCCATGTCCTGCATCGTTTCGTCGCTACCGACTCATCAGGGGCCCGACGATGCCCACCCAACTCTGGACCTATACCATATCAAGAAAATCATATATAGGACTTATCAGAGACGAGCGTGCTCTCTACCGCCATTGTTGCTTGGCTAGCAAAACACATTAGCAATGTAATACCGTGTTTGCACACTGCAATAGGCTAAACCATATGTGAGAGACACGGTATTACATTGCTAATATATATATATATATATATCTGTATTTTTTATTTTTTTAATATTTTAAGTATTGCTATTATTTCTTAAAATTAAACATTAGGTTTAAGTATAAACTAAAGCTGTTATTAATATTTTTATTAATTTATACTTATTTTTAATGTTTCAAAGATAAATAAAAATATAAATAAAATAATTTCAAACTCTCTGATGAACTTATGGTTAAATTAAATGTATTTATATTTATTTTTGATATAATTAGATACTTGTTAGAAATAAATTTATTTCCTTTTATTCGTTCTATGTTGATTTATATTACATCAATTTCTGATAACTTTGTAATAGGATTTTACAAATAGAAACGGAAGATTTGCGAAGCAATGAGAGGATATTATTCAGAAATTGTAGTGATCAGATTCGGTCTTAACCACTATCCCTCCAGATTTAATTTACCCTATTTTATTTCCTCAATTTATCATTGTGTTAAATTTAAAAGATTATTATAAAATAATCTTATTTTACTACTATTAAATTTAATAAGTGTAGTTATAGCGTTGTCGGCATCTAGTTAAAAATGACTAATAAAATCTAATCTGCTGTAATATTAACCTAACTTTCCCCCCGATAAATTCATATCTATTTATATTAACCATTAATGCTCTCTCTAACTTCGAGAATTAATGAACCGAAGTATTTGCGGAAATAGTTTCTACTTTTCCTTTAATTGCCAAATTGTAATGAAATGAAATTTAAAAAGGCCCGATCCTTCAAGACGTTATTTGCCAATATTAAATATCAAAGCGATTTTTTAAAAATTAAATTTTACTTAATGAGGCGTTTCAAAATGACACTTATAAAACCCTCTAGACAATAGTAAATAAATAATAAAAATCTATTTTTACATAGATAATAAATATATCAATTCACAATAGAGAAAGGGTACAAATTTGTATATAAAATGTTACAATGTGGTTTGACATTTAATAGCTTAGTTGTGACAGTCAGACACATACAGCATACAGACACCTATACTGACAGTGAGATACGAAAAAAGTTAAGGCCTGTTTACAATCATAAATCATAATGTATGAAATAAAAAGTATCCAACATTTTTCTAATTCTAGTCAATGTATAGACAAAACTTTAATTTTATATATTTATAGATGCTCTTAACTCGTTTAATTCTTGATTTTAATTTTTAAATTGTTTATAAAATTTTATATTTTTTATGTAATTTTAAGACAATAAATTTATAATTTTTCCTCTTTCATTTTTATTTAATTTGCCTCAGAAATTATTTTTATTGCTTTTCAACCACTTGATGTTTTATGCCGTGTACATTATTTCTACGAGTAAGCAGCTAAAATATGCATAACTTGAATATTTTACCATTGATTCTATTGTTATTTAATGGATAGTGACTTCTATTAAGTAAGATGAAGCAATCATGATATTATGTACCCCTGATGACGTTTAATTAAATATCTACTATTGTTTGCAAATATTTGTTTATATTGTTTGTAACGCACCACACCCATTACTAATATGAATACATGGAAATATAAAGACTTAATACCTCGTTTTCTTCAGTTCCATCATTACGAAATGTCTATTGGAAATAACTCAATAACTCAATACGTGTATCGTGTATGTATAAAATACAAATAGAAGTTTGGAGAAGGGAAACTAAATATGTATACCTTTTTAATTTATAATAGCAATTATTTTTCGACTACCAACGATCAAAGATGAGATCAGCTTATGACAATGGTGATCATCATATATTTTTTATCTGTAAAATCTTGGGACAAAAAAAAAAATACTTTGTGTTACGTTATTTAGGAAGACTTACTTTGTATATGGAGGATTTTTTTTAAATAATAAAATAAAACTATCTAACACTCCACAATATTACACTTTTTAATTACTAGTATTGAATACGCTAGTGAAAGTAAATATAAAAATTTGCCTTTTCCTTTTACCCAGGTAAGTTAAGGTTTAACGTGTACATACGTTTTATCCAATTAAAATTTCAAGAGAAATTGCTCACCAATTTTTCAATAACATTCAAATTTATTTTATTTATTTAACAAAAAAAACTAAATTATATTAGTATCGATACCTCACATTCTCTGAACCGTTATTTCTCTACACCCATTAATTTTTATTTTTTTTTTTTTAAATAAATGTAATCCAGTAATCCTACCCGTTTGTCTATAGTCATATTTATACTCTTGTTTAAATTTACTTCATATAGCGTATTCATAATGATATTTATAGTAGACCTTATTTCAGGTTAATTTTTTATTCTAGTCTAAAGATAATTTATGAAAGGGAAAATAAAAAATGGATCTTTTAAGTTAGTAACATGTAACCCGTATACTTAATACTAAATTATACTTATATTGTTTATTATTTTATTATACTAATATAAAAAAAAAAATCGGTAGGTATATGTAGTGGCATATAGATGGTTATTCTTTAATAGATTAACTGTAACTTAAAACTAGCCATGGTTTCATTTAATAAGCTTTCGGCCACTTTTTTTAAAAATAATTTAAGAGGTACTCCTTTAGAAAACACTTAATTATATCACAGATCAAAACCACTTGATTTATTCTTCGTCATAAGACGGTTGTTATTAGACTTATGCCGACATTAATTTATTGATTGTAAAATTATTAAAATCACTTATTTTAGAATTTATATTTATGAATCCTGTACCCTTTGATTGATTATTTTTTATTATTATGTCTTTTTATGCCGACGATTAAGCATTTTATCTGATGAAATGTTCAGGTGTATGATAGATCCAGAGAAACGTTAACCTGCTATCAGCTATGGCCTACTTGCCTCCAAGGTATAGTTTGTCAAACAAAAGAATGAACAGGTGTCGCCATAGTACAATATTGGCCAATGGTGGTTCGCCTCTACGAGAATGGCCAACTATTATTGGACAACCTTCCAATATGGCCTTCTTTTAGTTTTACATGCTACATATTTTTTAAAAAAATATGTATAATTATAAACTATGATTTATTATAAACTGTATAAAATAAACCAAAAAATTTAATTTTGGTTTATTTTTTACTTTTAAACGGTGTTTGGTAGCCTGGTCATTTACAGCCTGTAAATTTCTGTTTGTATTTGTATTAAACAAAAAAATATTTACATGCATATAAATCTGCTATTTAAATTTTATATACAGGAACAAATTAATTTTGACTAACTTTTGTGAAATATATGAATCTTGGTACTCGAAACAACGAATATTAGGATCCACTAATTATTACTTTTTATATATATATATCCCCTGTTTCTCATATCAATCGTTTTAAATTAACTTTAGTCCATTACCTTTCATTTGATTAGGGTGTGATTTACATATTCAATTTTTAAAACCCCTCCTACAAAATAAATCGTCAGATATGTACTCGTAGTATAGTAAAAACTGCCTAAAACACTTATGAATGTTGTTCACCTAAATTTTCCCTTTTCTTTAAATTAAGAAAAAAATCATTTTGTGGTAACTGGAATATTAGTAACACGTCGTCAATACTCAATGCAAATATTTTTAAGCTGGTATCAGTGGTTGCTTTTTATTTAAATTATGCCTATAAAGTCGATTTTTCGAGTGAATTAAAAATATCCAACGTTGTTATCATTTAGAACACGAGGTTGTCTGAAAAATAAAAAACTTAATCGATGAAGATCGATAATCCTCGACTTTATCGAGGAAGCGCTGAATTAAGACGAAGTGTAAATTTCGCAAAATTGAGTCGATTCTGCATAGTTTGAATAACAGACTATATTAATAATCACCTATATTTATTATTATTATTTTTTTTTTTTTTGTGCAAACTATATCATTGTAGTAGAGGATGTTTTTATTTATTGCATTCTGTCTATGACTAATACTACTACCGTTATCTCTAAGTTTCAATGAATTTTAATTTAACCTTGACAGTAGGTGCCTTCGTTTAATTATAGATTGTACAGTCTGTAGTTTGTTGTGTAAGTCTAAAGACCGTCTTATTGTATTTTTTATACATTGCATTACTTAGTCGAGTAGTATAGCTTACTATTGACGTAGCATCAGTCTCATATAGAAACTGTTCTACTGTATATCAGGTTGCTTTACGGCTCGTGAGTTACGTATCATCTTGTTTACTGAAGTCGTTTTTGAATTAGGATATGTGTAGATGAAAAGGAATCATAAGTCCTTTTATACTCTTCGTTGCCGTTGCAATATGATCTATTATATAATACATGTTTTTTAGTGTTTCAATGCTGCAGTTAATTTGGTGTAAAGAAGTGTTCACAGTTTAAATATTTTATAGGTCTTTACTTTTCAATTTTAGAAAGATGATAAGCTCAACTTCCATTTCATAGAATAGTATATTTATATTTATTAAACATCATTAGTCAAAAGTTTATATGGAAAATTTTGTATATGACAGAGTTGACATATTACACCTATTTTGTGTCGAGATTTCTCTTGGTTCAACCATTCCACCATTCGAATTATCTGCGGAATTAGTACCTATCTCGCTGTTCAAAATAATTATTTCTTCGAAAGAAATTTTTTCTTCTCTTCTATATGCATTTTCAAGTAGATACATAGTTGAAAGATAACGTATAAGATAAGAAATGACCTTTAGAGTTGCTATTTATTTATTTTTACATAAATACTAGTCCATAAATTGCTGCTATTTCCTCTAATGATGCTTTATAATGATTTACCATTGTTTGAATATTGCAACAAAAATCGCGTTTCTAGATAGATAGTCTAGTTCTTTTTTATTTTTAGTTTTTCAGTCTCACGCTTACTTTGGTTTTGGAAAAGTATTAAAATACAAGATTGTTCTGTTCGATTTGTAGTTCGCCATTTTTTTCTGTTACTAGACTCGTACTCTTTCTTCTCCCCGTATCTAGCACAATCCTGCCGTAATCTCTGTAACGTATGAAAGTTTGAAAGTTACTTCCGGTATACACATTATGTATAATTCTTTGTATACAAAAAGAACACACACAGGCATTATCATTGTCAACCATTGAAACTAGAAGATAATTTGCAAAAATACTTTGGCGTGATTCCTAAACGTGCTTATAGAAAGTCCAGCCTTATTATTTGACAAGAATAAGATATTAAAATTGACATTTCTTTAACAGAAATTAAAATGCGCAAAAGGATGCGACTAGCTTAACTAATACTTAAACAAAATAATCTTTTCTTACGTCCTGTAGTCACATAATAATTGATATTGAAAATAATTGTATTTATTTTGTATTTTTAAAATCTTTTGCTTATTCCATTTAACTTATGAAAGGAGGGAAAGGTCGTAAACATTCACTACAGTCTTTTTCTTTTTAAATTTAGTGTAATTCTTCCGGCCAAATGTGATTTTATTTATATTTATCTTACATAGAATATTGATCAATCTGTTATACGAGTATGTGTATTGTGTATACATATACAAATAAGGAAATCCTTAAACTTTTCGAATGATTGTTTTCTGTGTCTATTAACGATGAGAAAGTTTTGATTATAATATATATATATAAATGAATGTATGTTTACACGAAAGTGAGATAGACGGGGGCAGAAGGTTAAAACTTAATGAAACTAAAAATGGGATAATTATTACCTACTTTCCAAATATGATCAACATCAGACACGTAGTTTTTAAAATACTACATATATTGGTTCGCAAAAATTGAAAAACAGACCAGACAGGCAGAGAGATGAAAAAAATGTTTCCTGATATCTGAAACGAATATTATGTCTTGGGAATTTTTTTGGNCTACGTCTCCTCCGTCGTCCACACGCGTTGCCCGGCTGAGGTATTGATCAAGCTTGCTCTAGAAAAGGTTTCACCTAGCTGAAACTAGCCTAGACCGAGTGCGAGAGCAAATTGACATGACAGGTGTCTTGTCTACACGAGGAAAACAAACACCGAGAGCGCAACTAGCTAGACCGGAGTGGGCAAGAGTGGGGGTGGTCTAACTCGGCGGTGTCTCCACTGCGACACTCAATCTAGACACCCAATCTAGCAACAAAAGTGTCGCCGTGTATTTCGGCCTTTAAGATTACAAACTTTTTTGTTTATTGCCTCATATTTTTATTTCTTGTTAGCAAGTTAATGAAATTTTAAAAGAAAATATTCACACTAATACATACTTCGGAATCGTCATTTTTATAATATTTCGGAAATCATCAGAATTTATTTATATCTATAGATTTAACTTACAGAGATAACTTGTATCTCCCTTCCAATGCAAAAGATCGATTAAAATAAATTTCGTGACATAGTCATTAAGATTGAAGATAGACTTCATACAATAAACATTAACGTTTAGATGTATGATGGTAAAATTTCAAATTGATACGTTAAGTAGATTGTTTTTTCTTTATCGTGAACCTTAAAGATTCGATAGCGATTATAACGATGTTGTCTTATATCACCTTCTTAACTGAATATATTTACTCTGTTGAATATTTAACAAGACATTTTTTAACAATCTGTAATTTGTCAGCTATAAAGAAAGTTGAATGTTTATAAATAATGTAATCGTGAGTTATAAAAAACAAAAACATTATTATAATTTCAAATGAGGAAATACGCGTATACGTTCACTTTTGTTTGTTAATGTTTGTAGATATGCATTCAGATCATTTAAGTCTAACTCTGATAAACTTTTGCCAATATATTATACTTGGTGATAAGAGTTTATATCATTTTTTTTTTCGAGATTCGTTAGTCATTGCTATTATTCATAATATTGTAGTACGGTTATTCATAAAGAAATATCAGCGATTCTATTTTATTTTTTTAATTGACAAAACGATTTTCATTGTATGTAACTATTTCATTAATTGAATATAAATTATTCTTAAACTACCATGTTTATTAACAGGTTATAACTAAATCTTTTAAAGTTCATTGATGCTGGATGCTGGACGTTCACATCATAAGGTTTGTTCCAACCACACTTCAAACTGGTTTGAAACTGTCCGACGCCTGCGCATCGGACCACACTTGAACGTATTTTTACTAATGAGCATGCGTCGTACAGTTTGGAACTAGTTTGAAGTGTGGTTGGAACAAACCTAAAGTGTTCAATGAATTTATTTGATTCTTAAGTATTGTTCAACAATACTAGAAACCATCTACTTAATCACTTGAGCAATAACTGAGAAATGTTTTACAACTAGCCATTTTGCACGATGTTTCACGAAAGATGTTGGTCGTGTTAAGTAAAGAGAGCTGGATTGTGAAAATAAAGCTTTTGTTTACGGTTTAATTCTTTCATGTGATAATTTCCTAAGTTATCGGTGTTAAAAACAAGATATTTTCAGTTCATTATCAAACGAATAAAGCGTATTAATATGTTAAACAAATTTATAAATTTAATTTTGGTCGACAATGATCTGATCAATTTCTTATTAATTCACTGATAAGACTTATCAAACGTTTCGTATTAAACACTAGCTAATAAACAGTAAACATAAAATTTACTAAGAAAAAAAACTCGAGAAGCACATCTGTTCATGTTACTATCAAAAATACAAGTAGTAAAATAAGTGGTTGTACTATAGTGATCATTTTTTTATAAATAAATTTAATCGATTTTGCTCTGAGTTTAAATCACTGAGTAAGATAAGAAAGACATGAGTTTAAATCACATGAGTTTAAATCACTGAGTAAGTTTCGGTAAGAACTGCAAGAAACTCATTGCTCTTTTTTTCACACGTTATACAAATTAAATTGTAAACAGAAATGCTCAAAGTTGAACATAAAAAAATTGTTGTCTATACCTATTTTTAGGGTTTCGTTGGTAAAACCAAAAAAAGAAACCCTTATAGTATCGTTCCTGTGTCCGTCTTTCACTCAGTACGGTTCCAATAACTTTTGAACTAAAAGAGATAAAAGCGTGAAACTTACTAGTATTAAAGATCGTTTTGACGCGCACACAGGAAAAATATAGAGAACTCAAAATAATCAGTTGTTCAAATTCAAAATGGCGGATAATTCACATCGCGAAAAAAAAATATTTTTTTAAAATTTTGAGTGGGGTATCAAATGAAAGGTATTGAAGAGTAGATTACAAATATATATACCACTTGGGGGAAGAGTTTAATTTTCGGCGCCATTTTGTCAAAAAACATCGACATTTTTCGTGTCCCCCCCCCCCTAAAACCATACTTGCGCTATTACTAAAAATATAGAAAAATATGCAAAATGTGCGGTCTGCTGGGCCATAGAAAAAATAAGATTAGCAATTCGATCTGATGTACTGGAAATCCAAGATGGCGGCTAATTCATGTCACTCGAAAAAAAATATTTTTTAAAAATTTTGAAGTGGGGTATCAAATGAAAGGTAATTAATTGTAGATTACAAATACATATACCACTTAGGGTTAGTGTTTAATTTTCGGCGCCATTTTGTCAAAAAACATCGAAATTTTTCGTGTCCCCCCCCCCTCCTCACCCTTACTAATTTTGTTCCACAATACCAACGAAACCCTTTTTACGTGAGACTTCACGCCTTACCATTTTATTATTATTATATTGCACGAAATTCAAAGAGTAATTCACTATAGTGAGCGTTCTGTTGTTTGTGTGTGTGTGATTTTTTATAAGACCATTTTTTAATATTTGAACGCCGGTATCGATTGTTTTTGCGAATAACTATAAAATTAATCTTAAAAATACAGCCAACTAACTATAAAATTAGTATTATTTAGGAAGGCTGTTTTCTGTTAATATTTTCTCTGTTAATTTTGATTTTTCAGTTTCACATTATTAATCGTATATATCCTTAATGTTGATATGTCTCCCTCCTAAATTATTATTTTATCATTTTTATTAGAATTTTCTGATTAGATTACACGATAAACTTATTCCTAGCATAAATTGCAAGTAACATAATTTTACATCGCAACAAAACGCATTTCTTGAATTGTTCTTTTTCTACAATTGCTTACGTATCATATTTCTCGGTGGGAAAGTTATTTAACCCCGTGTTAAAGTATTAAAATTATTTTATTACTTTTTATACTAATTAATGTTTTTTTACCCGTGCCATACCTATATTTAATTATACTCATTTTACGACTTATTTTGCATGAAGGAGAAGGAGAGCGGAAGTCAGGCTAACGTGACGGCCCCTTTGCTCCTGGGCTAAAGGGGCCCCTGATCATTAAGCAAATAATTTCTTACCTTATTGAAAACTAAAATTAGATCTCTAGTTATTTATTAGAAACATATTTAAACTTTAAACTGGACTTTTAAATTGATTAATGGCCTAACAGATATAATATGGATGTAATAAAAACACCTCTACTGTCTTTATATAACTATAAAGTAAAGTATATGGTAAATAAATAAAAAGATCTCTAGGTATTAGACAAATTTATTAACCAACCAATCCAATAGCTCATCAATCTATAGCGGCTAAAAAAATTGCTAACGGACTGCAAAATTTGAATAAGGAATTGAGGCGCTTGAATGAAACTCAAGGACAACTGGACCGCCAAACAACAAAAAGGCTGGGCCCCAGTGAGGGAATTTCTTCTCAGATTTCTCGGAAAAATTCCCTTTTAAGAATCTTTCAGTTTCTTTTCTTCATTTACAGAAATTTCTTTAATAAAAAGTTAATTATCTTGTTGGTAATATTATCATTTTACTAAGGATGTTTCTTGTATAGCTGAAGCCCGAGTTATTTTTCCTAGGAGCCGTGACTCATCCTTGAGCTCTGTGGGAATTTTTTCCCTACACGTTGTTCAGTCGCAGTGCAACACTGCTAATGGCATCTCCTCCAGGGTTCGTGATTGTTTTTGAAGCTCAATAAGACTGTGATTTTTAACTATTTTTCTATGTAATTTCTATATTTATTTACTTTTTTACCCGTGTCATAAATGTTTAAATTATATATAATCGGTTGTGTGCGATACGAAATCATGTGACGTTTAAGGAAACCTGTTTCTTTCAAGAAACATTTTGATAAGCATTATCAAACATTTGAAAAAAATTCTGTATTTATTTTGTTTGACGTTTTGTAATTTTTTAGTCTTGTAGTTAAGTAATTTATTAATATTTGGGTATTATTAACCTTTTAAATATCTAGTATACTTCCATTTCGTTAAATTTTGAGACTGGCATTCTTGTTCTGTATGTACCTAACTAGTTTGAGTCACGCATTTTTTCGTAATTTCCTTTCGTATTCGTTTATTTAAAGTCGATTACTTGTACGATATTCGTTAATTAGCTTGTTTGACAGTGTGAAGATGTTTATTTATCAACATATTACTGTATTTATCGTTGAAAATGTTAAAATATGTGAGGTCATGGAAATGCGATTGGGAAATAATTATTAAAGGTGAGTCCAGACTTGAAAATATTCTAGACTATTGTTTTTCGTTGAATATTGTTTGTATTTTATTATTTATTTATGTCTTATCATTGAGCTTTAGAGTAGTAATAAGTTAAAATAAGAATTTTTAGTAGAAGGAGACGAAGGTACCAAAAATACTTCAAATATGTTTCGTCTTAGGAAACTTATAGCTCTAATTTTGCTTCGTTTTGGTAAACTTTTATAACCTTCTCCTGCGAACAGGTAGTTTAAGTTCGTACTTGAAAGATGTCATTAGAATATTATAATTCAATTTGTTTTCTGACGAAGGAAGACTACTGCCTCATTAAATTAATAATTAAATTTCTTAAAATCAGTTAATGTATGCTATAAGTTTATTTATTGGTTTAACCTTTTCTGTATTGGCGACATTCTGAATTATCATTAAATAGATACTGAAAGTCAAAAGGAAATCACCATTTCATAAGAAATTTACTAAGTTTATTAAAATAGTTAATAAGACAAAGGAATATTGTAGCTATTATTCCCAGGAAGGATGGATAAAACTGAAGAATCTGCTGCTATTTTTTTGCTGTTTCTATTTCCATATATACTGGAGAGTTTATATTGCTTTGTCAAAATACTCATCCAATTCTTATAACTATTAAGACTAAGGGATATTTAGTCCAATGCACTTGGGGACAAAGGAATGTCACACTTCTGCATATAACAGTTCAATATTCCTTAGTCTTTGTCTTGATCGTACTTTTTTTTATTAATTTCAGTCGAAGGATAACTTCTTCGGCTTAAAAAATCTCTTTGAATGGGGATGATAAAGTCCATATAAAAAAATTCAAAAACTTTTGATCAAGCTTTGCCATAAGAAGTTAAAAAAAAGTTGAATATATTAGTATTTGATTAGTGTAAAATAGTAATAACTATAACACTGTTAAAAATCTCAGTATCCCATCTCCTGGAAACTATGATCAAACTATGTTAGTGTTTTTTACACTGACCTAAGATATAGTATTTAGTAAAAGTACCACCCATGCAATAAAAGTTAATGCACTATTTTTATAAATCTAGAAGACAAGGTTGAGAAATATTTTTGAAGGCAAGGTTGAGAAATATTTTTTCTAGTTCAAACAGATATTTATTTTAATTTGATGCGTAGAGAAGTATTCCTTTATGTGGGGGTTTATGGACAAAAGGGCATTACTCTCTTGCTATTTTAAGAAAAGTTTATCTTTATTAACCAGTGATAATAGTGAGGACCATTCTTTCAAGGGCAGAATATCCAAATATCATGTTTCTGTGTTCACACAATTTTAGCATCTCTCACCCCTCTCGTAAGACAATTGGATTTAATTTCATTTTAAAAATTTGCTTTTTAAAAATACTGTTGAGCACTAAGATGTTGAGTACAGGTGACACATGACACTGAAATTTGCCTTATGATTAGTCAACTGTAAGCATTTATTTATTTTAAATGCAATGCACGTTCATAAACATAACAATACTCTGTTGACTCTTGTAAATTCAAACCTCGATAATACATTTTTTTGCCTTTCCCTGGATATATCGAACTGGAATTATCTTTCTTGGGAATTCTAATTCTGTATTATTCGAAATTGAGTGGCTACTTGGGTTTCAAATTATCGAGAGTCAACTGTAAAACCATACTTTTATAAAATCATGAGCCCTGTCAAATATATTATAGATTATAATATAATATATTATATTATAATATATATATTATAAAGATATTAGCCCTGTCAAAGATATTAGCCCTCCTTTTAAGCCATTAAAACTTTTATTATATACAGTAGTCGCCGCTTAATGTGATCACTTTGGGACCAAGGCCTAGTGATCACATTAACCGACTGATAATAATAAGCAAAATCTCATTGGTTAAGCTTTAACTGTGTTTTTATTGGATCAAAATATAAATATAAATAGATAACACTGAAAAATTCCGATATTCCCGCTAATAGCCATAGCCGCTGAAGCGGATGGGGGAAAAAATTAAAATAGGAAAAAACTTTTTTTATGTACACTTAAAACACATGCGGTTTACATAATTGAAACGACACTAAACATATTTTACATTTCTTTCCTTAATTCTCCTAACATTCTTTTCTCAGAAACCATTCTTTTAGGGAGCGCTCAACTTCTTCTTCTGAGTCCTCTCCGTTTTCTTTTGCAAATTTGGTTCTCATTTTTGAAGAGACAATCCCGAAATCCTTCCGTTGTTTTAGAAGTTTATTCAACAATGGCTGAAAAAGTTTCCAATTTAATTGCGGCTTTCCGCTGGCTCATCATAGTCGAAAACGATCGTAAGATCTTAAGATGTCTATCTTCTCCTACGAGATGAGATCACGTTTTGAACCACTCATTCTTTGTTCAAAAATTTTTATAACAAAACTAATCGATTTCGAACTTGTATAAATGTAATGTTAATTTGACTATAGAGTTCTCAGAAATGATTGAAAGACAAAAACAACTGACCTCTGTATAAGTAAAATGTCGTAGAAATAGGTGGAGAAATGTATGTTTAGATGTTTTTTTTTTTTTTATGTCTGTCTAGCAATATAGAGTTAGGGAAAGGTGGCGTGAGGTATACTTTTTCAGAATCCCTGGGTGTTTAGACGAAATGCTTCTCGGTATGCCACAAATTATATAAAAAAAAGCAACGATTTCGACTTGACTTTGATCACAATAAACGAAATACTGATAACAATAAACGGATATTTTCTTATGTATTGGTATTGGGTGGGCCCGTTCCAAGCAATTTTGATCACACTAAGCGGTTGATAACATTAACCGTGATCACATTAAGCGGGGACTACTGTATTACATTTTAAATGGATATTAAAATTGGAGTAGGGATAAAATATGAGCAATTTATTGATAATTTAGTTTGAAAAGTAGTCTAATTTTTTGTTTTTATCTGTGTTCAGGAGGCGAGGTGGTAAGGGAAAGAGAATTTGGAAATGGTACTGGAGAGGGGCTGTACCTAAGAAGCAGAGAGACCCACTGGAAATAAACTGTACGACGTCACGACACAAACGAGCCATACGAACCGAGCAAATATCAACTCAATGTTTTGACCTGCTCACAACCGATTCCTCTTCTGATGTTGATTTACCTCAAACTAAACACAGGACATTAGGTTAATACTTCTTACTTTCTTTAACTTAAAATGATAATGGGTATTATATTTAATACACTACCTATAAGTAATACCTGATAAATCTGATATTTATAATGCATTTAACATGGTATTTATGTAATCCTAGGTTATTGCCTTGCCCAACTAAACATTATTTATTTCTTGGGTAGTCAGGGGGTTATTCCTTTGGTTGGTAGGCCTAAGACCTCCAAGGGCTGTTGCACCTGTACCATGTAGTTACTTAGGTAGTCAGGAAGGAGCAGTGCGCTTAGTCTGTTATACTAGTATAACGAGCTATGATACTAAGGGTCACTTGTTTAGTTTATCAGCTTGAAAATGAGAGCTTTTTTAGTTTATCAGCTTGAAAATGAGAGCTTTTTTAAGTTTACTTTCAATGAAAGAAATCTAAAAACATTTAAGTTATATAATCTTAAAATTATGTTTAATTTTTCATTCTCTTTAATCTGCTACCATCTTTAAGATGCAGTTATTGCTGTCAATGCCTGGTTTGGTTTCCGGGTTTTATTTAACATAAGGTAGCAAGCCATTTTAAAAGGTCGGAAAGCTATTCTGAAAGGTTGATCAACCCTTTAAACCTAGGATGTCTGATCTTATAATGTAGACAGACTAGCTACTAACTACAGTTTATGTAGCTCTTTTACTTTGTTACCCACCATTTATTTATTTATTTATTATTATTATTAAATCTTAGTGAACAATTCTTTTGTTCAAAATTTATTGGATTAAAGGTTACCTTGCTTTACTAGATAGTTTGACTAACGGATATTGTCAGTTTTATTTACAGAAGTGTGATGTTCCTTTGTCCCAGAAAATATTTGAACATTCCCCATTTAAGATTGTCAATTAATTTTAAAAAAATGTCAAATACAATAATATAAACAAAAGGTGGGTAACCAAGTAAAATCTTGCCACATCCGACCTAATTTACTTTGTTACCCACTTTAGGGTGGGTAACAAAGTAAAAGACTACTTTGTTACCCACTTTAGGGTGGGTAACAAAGTAAAAGAGTACCATTCCTTCTCTGTGACAAATATATTTTGATTAAATAATTCCATTCTCTTAAAATTGTGGGAAATCTTCCAATTATTTTGTTATTAAACGTTACCTATAGTGTATTTTAGACTTTTACAGAATAATTATGTTTTGTTTATTATATATTGAGTTAATTTTTGTTGTTGTTGTTATTTAATGGACTTCTTATTGACTTATAAGCCAAATATTTAGCCAGAGCTAAAGATTTGGACCTATTTACAATTAAAACAAAGAAATAAATAGTTACAAGATAAAAAGAACTTTTTATATACTACGTTTTTAATTCAATTAATTAATTTTTTATTTACTTGGTTTACTTATTATTTTTTGCTGTCATTCAATGTTTACCTCTCAAAAAAAATCTTAAATTTGAAATTGTCAAAATGAAGGATTGTAAATATTGGGGATATGACAAAACAAATAAAATAACATGCGGATAACAAATTAAATTCTGCTGAAAAATTACTAAAAGCATTAAAATAATGCATTGTCACTGTGTTCTGATCTGTTCTGAAAGTTTCAAATGTCTAGCTACTCGGAATGTTAGTTAAAATTCGATTGCAAGATTTGTACCGGACAAACAAACATACAAACAAGAAACCAAGTTAATAAAAACGTAGTAATTAAAAGTAAAATATTATTGAATCTACTAGCTAGCTTCCTATATAAGAACTGAATGGATTTATTTATTTTTTTCTCTCAAATTCTATATTTGTACAAGCATTCTATTAAATCTAAATTTAACATTTTTTTTTTAGCATTAAATAAATAATAATCATTTTCAAAATTAATGAAATAATTTATTTGATGAGATTAACAAATTTTCTAAAAAGCTTTATTTGCATTTTTTTTATTTCTGCTTTATTTTGATATGAATGTTTAGTTTAGTTCACTTATGGTTATAAATAATGTAAAAATTCTATATTTTGTGAGAAAAGGAAGAAAATAATAATAGAACAATTGGATATTCTATGGCCATAAATAATCTAATTAGCTATTTACATTTATAGTTCTGTAAAAAATAATGTTTACAGTATTGTACTTAATTTGTCTTTGGCTGTATTTGATTTTTCTAGGGAGGGTATCCAGTATGAAGACAAGTTTCTCAATGTCATCGCTGCAGCCCCCTAGCGGTTGTCTAGAGGGTCAAGTGCATGCGAACGATAGACCTTTCTACTCACTTAGGAAAAAGCCTAGGTAAGTAAATTCACTACTTAATTAATTAAACTAATGCATATGTTTGCTCTAGGATAACTCAATTGTTCCATATGCAAAATTGAAGTATGTACGAGTTCATCAAAATGAGATATGATTTTGGTGGTTATTGAATTAAGGTGGACTTGTAAGATTGCATTGACTTCATGGATCTCAGTGACCAAATTTTTTTATAATTATTTAAATGTCAGCGCTCTCCTAGCTACATCTTAATTTTAGGACATGGGCAGTGGAGACAAAGATTTTGAATTGGAGGAAATAGTACATTACGCGTCGAGTGCGGAAAGTAGCATTTTGCATGAGAGTGCGGAGTTTGCACCCGAGCGATAGCGAGGGTAGTAAAACCACAGCAGCAATGTAAAATGCCATTTTTGCACGAGTTGCGAACCATACCTTATCTACGATTGTTAGATTTTAATAATAAACACAGAAAAAAATAATTACTTCCTGTATGTAAGTTCGTATTTCTCTTTTGATAAAGATGACTTTAATTCATTAGTTGTATTTTGTGCCGAATTAATTATTTCGGAAGGCGTATTATTCTCCTCATATAACCACTTAAATCACGCATTGATTTTCTCTAAAAACTCGATATAAACAGTTGGTTTTATTAAACAAACAGCAAATTTGTTTTGTTAAATGTAAACAAACTCGCTAACCGTGCGTAAAGTTGAAGAATTCTTCTTCTTTACCACGCTAGAGTGGTAAAGAAGAGGAATTCTTCAAAACTATGAGACACGCATACGCAATTAATACAGGTGCGTAAAGAATCACTTTCTACGAATCTAAACAGAGATACAATGTTTATATTACGTATCACTCGTAGATAAAATCCTTTTTATCATACCGCGATTTAGAAAATTATACATAATGAAAGATGAAGGGAAGCCCATGTAAAATGTTGATACTAGGCTGTATGGTCATAATAAATGTGATTAGTGTTATTCATATTATGTTCAAAATCAATACTTTATGAGGCATACTAGTTGATCTAACCTCCAATATTTTAGTTCATCAAAAATTACCAGGGAAATGGTGGGTGGGAAAGACTACAAGGTGTGGTCTGCTGTGACAGGAGGCTAAAAACTTGATGTCTGTTATATTCAGTTGTTATGCTGATATGAACATCCTGGACCTTATATTTTTCTCTAAATAAGGATGGCACTGTATTCACTTTGTACTGCTCTTGGTAGTCTGCGGTATTGATAGTTGTCAATTATGTCTTTTTTTATCTGAACTACTGCTTGACATTTTGCCAAAACTAGTTCTGTTACTACAAACTATGTGAACAGAGGTTACTGTCACTGAAGAATCCAGAATCAGTCTTACTTGTGTGTGGATCTGGTTCTATTGTAACTGCAAACTTTATGTGGTGTCAGCATAGTTACAAAACAATCTTAACCCTACAGTTGTTTATAACTCATAACGGAGTGAGGTCGAGTGAGAAGACTATTGAGTTGGAAAGTATAGCTATCACGGCTGATTTAGTGGGGGAAATTACTCTGAATGGCCAAGAATCACAAGCATGTACAGATGTCCAGGAAAGAACAACTATCCCCTTCCTTGTCAAAGCATGCGCTAACTATAGCACTCTCAAGGAGATCTCCGAACCTTATCTTACTCACTTAACTATAGCACTCTCAGTTATTCCCTTTTTTGGGGGAGATCTCCAAACCTTCTCTTACTTACGTATCTATGGCACTCTTGAGTTCCCCCCTTTTCTCAGGGAGATCTCCGAACCTTCTCTTACTCGCAGTTAAGTATATATCATTCTTACTGAAATTGTTTGTTTACAAAACTTTTAAATATAATAGATACATTTTTTAATATGCTTTGTGTATATAAAGACTTCCTGACTATTGCATTTAAGATCTAGTTCTGAAATACGCTGCTAAAAAAAAGACTATGCTAAAATTGGAAAATTTAGTAAAATATACATTTTAAACTGATTGTATCTTGGTTTATTAAGGAAAGAGTTACAATACTTTACCACAATTATCTGGTTACTTTTGTACTTACCACCTTTTGTTTTCTGAATTGGACTTACTTAATTGTACTATGTTTAGAATTACATTAAAGCACCGTCATAAGTGCTGCTTTATTGCTTATTTTTACTTACTTAATTTATATTTTCCTTTAAGGCTCATCTTAGGTATGCCTGAATAAAATAGAACTGCAATTAAGGTTTCAATCCATTGATTTCATGAATTAATGAATATCAAATGTATACCTTAAAGCTAATTACTCAAACCCATATATTTGAAAGCCCGCATATTTAGTTTGGAGATTTTAAATTATATTTATTTGTTGCAGGCGAGTTGAAGTGGATGAGTGGAGACGATCATGGGGAAGTAGACAGGAGAACAAGGATGAATTCTGGGCAGCTCTGGCTAATAACTATCACTATCTCATGGAAAGTAACCTCATCGATACCTGCAAGGTAACATTGCTTAGGCTGCTTAAAATAAAATTCTGCTTCATAAAGTAATCAAATCATATTGCATAAGTAATATTACAAATTTCCTGATATTCATCAAAGAAATAATAGTTTTATTTATGTCCCATCATTTATGATTTCTTACATTAATTAATGAATTGTATTTTTCAATTCAAAAGAATTGGGTTAAGGTATAGTTCCATCCTATATATCCAATTTAAAAAATCTCTATTGATTTAGGCACATGCAGACGCCAGAGGTTGAATGGCTTGAGAGGCTAGTGGTATACCTCACCCATGTCTAACACCGCTTCAAAAATTCTATTCATCTATATGCTGAGTCAATTTAAAAAAATAAAAAATAAAAACAGTTTTTTAATAAAACCAACAGCGACACCGCTATGAGGGGTTAAAGATCGCAAGAACTATTAAAGAGGACCTAAATGTTTAAAATAGAGAAACACAACATTTTCACATACATATATCTTACAGTCTAACACATCAGTTTTAATAAAACTGCACTTAAAATTCTCTAATGTGCTATTGATACATGCAAAAAATACATGTAAAATTTCAACCTGACACAAGCAGAAGTTTTTGTGTTGTGAAGTGACACATTTTATGATAGTTTAAAAGAGATGACCGTGGTGTGAAGGATAAGGAATAGTCCTGTTCTCTCACAACACGGCTCCTTACCATAATATCATCCTCTTTAACTATCAACTCATTATAATTAACTATTTTCATGATATTCAATATTTTTTGTATTATGCTCGCTTTAATAAAAAAGCAATGCGATGCCTATTATATTTTAAAATTTAATTTGCATATGTATGACTGTTACAGCTTATGTGGTGGGATGAGATTTCTATGTAGTTAGTAATAGTAAACTCTCCAAGTTAATTTGAAAGGTTTTTTTTTAACGGGTTTTACTTCGTAATAATATTGTACGTATTAATTATATTGTTTAAATGGAAAACACCTACTTTCTTGTTCAAATGCTATAAAAGTCACAAGCAAGCTGCATTCTGCTTTGGATTTAAAAATGATTTTATTAATTCATACAAAATGTATGATATAATAATATATTTTCAGAAGCAGCCGCTTAATAATAAACAAATTAAAGCTTTATTCTCTTGACAAAATTAGTATACTTTGATCAAATAAAACTTATTTTTCAGGGGCAACATCTGAGGGGAATACAGTGAGAACCTGTGTTGTTACCATTAATCAGCTGGTTGAACTAAAGGGGTGTTTTCCTACAACCCGTCAGATGCATTTGTACTGCTATAGTTCAAGTCAATAGGGCGTTTTCCTAAGAATGCGCCCGACGCTGACGCCTCACTGTTGTCAATGATATATACCCGTATAGTATATTATACCTGCCTATCTATACTATACTACCTGTAGTATAGTATATTATACCTTATATTATACCCGCCTTCTACCTTGGCCAGTTCTCTTTGAGAGATTGAGCACTGACATAAATAGTTCTTCATCTGTGGCTTCCTCCAGAAGAAAATAAGCACTTAAATGTTTTTTCATTAATGTCAACAAGGTAGCCATGAAGAATGATGCAATCAGAGTGAAGTAAAAGAAATTGCGCCCGCTGTCCATCCTCCAGGCACCAGCTTTCCATCCTCCAGATAACCCATTACATAGGTTTTTCACAAAGATAATTATTAAGCTGGGGAAAAGTCCATTATTTGTAAATATCTATAGCAAAATAAAATAAATAGTCAATATTGTTCCTGGTGCGTAGGCTTCCGCGGGTAGACTCGTAATAAACAGCTTGGTTTTCCGGTGGAATCCGCGTCTCGAAGGGGATGAAGTCCGCTGGTTCTGCTACACACGAAGTTGCCCGCCATCTTGCGAAGGAATTGCAGCCTCTATCAGGAAGGACTCCAAGTTACATCAGGAACTCGACCCACTTTGTAGAGAAACTGTCATCGCTTCACGTCGAGGAAGGAGATCTACTGGTTAGCTTCGATATCGTGTCTCTATTCACCAACTTACCGATCGACGACACCATCGCCATCATAAGAAGCAAGGTATGTGAAGACAAAGCGCAACTCATAGAATACTGTCTTAAATCCACATACTTCTTATTCAACGGAGACTACTACAAGCAGATAGAAGGGGCGCCCATGGGTAGCCCTATGTCACCTGTAGCTGCTAATCTGTTCTTGGAAGACTTCGAAGATAGAGCACTCGCTTCAGCTGCCCTGAAACCGTCTTGCTGGTGGAGATACGTCGACGATGTTTTTCTTCTATGGAAACACGGAAGACAGACTTTGGATGATTTCCTCCGTCATATGAATTCTATTCATCAGAAGATTCAATTCACCATGGAGATTGAAGAGAAGGACTGCCTGCCGTTTCTGGATGTGCTGGTAACGAAGAAGACTAACGGTACTCTAGGACACGCCGTCTACAGGAAACCCACGCACACGGATAGGTACCTGAATGCAGCGTCACATCACCATCCGACGCAGAAGAGAGCCGTCATCCACTCTTTAGTGTCTAGGGGCTTCAGGATCAGCGACGAGACCTCATGGAAGGAAGAGAAGCAGCACCTCAAGTCAGCCTTAGGAAAGAATGGATTCAAGAAGGAGGACATACTGCGAACCATCCGCCGGGAGGAGATCACCGAGGAACGCACCCCAGCAGAAAGGACGGAAGACCAGCGGAAGGCTTATCTCCCATACATCCAAGGTACAACAGATAAGATAAGCCGGATTCTTCGAAAACACGGCATCGGGACCATCTTCAACGCAAACATGACCACCAGGAGCCTTCTAGAGTCACCTAAGGACCACCTTCATCTCAAGACTTGCGGTGTATACCAGATCCCATGCAGCTGCGGCAAGAACTACATCGGGCAAACCGGAAGATTGATCTCGACCCGCCTTCAGGAACACGTAAGAGCAGTGAAAAACAACGACTATAGATCAGCGATAGCTCAACATTCTGGAGAAACCGGCCATCTCATAAAGTTTGAGGACATACGAGTACTTGCGTCAGACAACAGATATCACAGCAGGATGGTAAGGGAGGCAATTGAGATCGAGAAACAACCGGAGAATTTCAACAGAGAGGATGGCTTCACTCTTTCCCGGACCTGGAAGCCTCTGGTCAGCACCTGTGCCAAGCAGAAAGCAAGAAGCGGCGCCGCGGTCACTTCCCGACTTGTTACATCACCCGCCCGACAAAGGAACACCGACGAAGGCAGCACCTGCCGGATTGCATCATCCCCACAGAGAAACACCGACAAAGGTAGCACCTGCGAGATTACATCATCCCGACAAAGGACAACCCCAAGTACGGAAACACCCAGGTACAATCTACGGTCTAGGAAACCAGTATAAATACGCCGTTCTTCTCTCCAGTCGTCAGTTCATCTTGTGATTGCTTCGAGTCAACACCACGATGCACCACACCCCTGAAGATGCTTCCAGTAGTGGAAGCGAAACGTCGGACTTCATCCCCTTCGAGACGCGGATTCCACCGGAAAACCAAGCTGTTTAATATTGTTCCTATTGTTTTAATTATTTATTTATTAAAATTTTCACAACCTTCATGCTTTTTTTTTTTTTTTTTAATTTTTTGGGGCAATGAGTTTTTTGCCTTAAAGAATAATTTTTCTTCTCATATAAAGAAAAGTATTGAGATTTTGTTGGATTTACATGTTTTCAGGTCCCATGAGTCCAAAAAAGTGGTTTCTAAATTAGTCTATCTTCTGTGTAGATGGGTGAACCCTAAACTACTGGGCCGATTTTGACTAAATTTGGCATCCATGTTCAGAAAAATCATACCCTGAAGTGAAGTCAAGAAAATTTTGGGATGCTACACCCCAATAACTCTGAAAATCATGAAACATTTTTATTAGGAAATTCTCCATTTATCCATTTAAATAGGAATCTAACGATATAACCCATTTTCCTTGGGAAAAATCCTGTTCCTGAGAAAATAGTATTAAACGCAGACGGAGAGTGGCCGGGTTCGATTCCCCACTTAGGAAAATTTTCAATAATAATTAAATTTACCTACGAAAACTTAAAACTAATAAATGGAAAACACTGGACTAAGTAATTATGAACTTCCATAAGAGACTCAGTTAACAGTTTTTTGGTCGGTCCATACAGTAATGGTCTTACAATATTATTTTACTATAGCATTAAAAAATAAAACCGACATATGTTGTGGAAAGGGATGAGAAAAATGCATGGCATGTAAATGCTTTGATTGCTTGTGAAATGTTGTAACTAGCTGAGTACACACTTACTACAAGGTGTTAGATTTGGTGTGAGCTCACTGCTATGGCTTTGTTTGTTATGAATGTTGCAGGAAGCTGGTAGCGATCTTAGTGGAGGTTCACCAACCCATGAGTGGAGTTTTCAACAGTTTACAGAGCAGTTTGCAGAGCTCAATGCTTGGTTAGATAGTATTCAGGAGGCCCTCAGCAACAGAACACTGGTAAACAAATAGGATTCTTTTAATCAGGGTCTCACTTTTATTTACTTAAACTGCTTCTTTTTTATATTACTTCAGTAATATACTTGTATCTAAATGAGAGATTATTTAAGTAAGTAGTTACTTAAAATTAATAATTTTTCTTTAAACACATTAGGGGAATATAGACACATTAAATTATAGCCTTTTCAATTGTCCAAGAAACAGCATTTTATCAATTTCAGCTTGTGGCCTAAGAAAGTTCCAACGGTGCCTGAAGTTACTAGAGCTATATGTAACTCATGTTTTTAGCCTATATGTAATACTTTTTAGCCCAAAATTTGTCCATTTTTCATTTAACTGTCTTTTCAATTATCTGTCAAGACTTCGGTTTCCCTGCTTGACTTTAATCAAGGTTCTACTGAACTTTTTGTTCAAATGTCCTTAATTAAAAAATCTTTCTCAAGATTTTGTAGCTGTTTTAGAATAATTGAATATCATTTCTATTATTGAACGTAATATAAATTTCTGAGATTAAAAAAATTTGAATAAAGTTTTTTTTTTTTTTTTATAGTTTTTAATATACTAATCCTACAATTGCCTTTTATAAAATTGTCTAGGGGCTGATTTAGAAAAGACATAAATCTTAGGAAACCCATATCTATAGAGAAAACATACAAGGTTTTAAGCTAACATTTCTGAAAGTATTTGACTGCTGTGAGTCATTTTCCTAGTTATTTTGTACCCAGTTCTCCACTACTGACCTTTTTGATACATGTTTCACTTGTCCACTCTATAATAATCTTTAAATGATGAAGACATAAGAGATTAATAAATTATATGTAATCATCTCGTTCATATGTAATTGAGGGGGAATTATAAAATTTAATCAAAAATATTTTTATGTGTATAGTGAGGATTTATTGTTAGTTTTAATATAGAAATGCTCCATTTAATATAAAAATTCAAGGAATGTTTTTTTTTACCTACTAAAAAAAATGCATGTGTGTGTATTTTGCTTTTGCCTTATTTGGGGTGTCACTGTGTAAGTATATAACTAATTCATCGTCCTCTTTAAAGTGCTTTATTTTCAAGTGAGATCGTTGTTAAAGTTGCTATAATTATTTTTGGGAAGAATATGTTATACAAGCATTTGAAGATGGGTTTCGAGCGTAAATAGTGAGTCAAGATAATTGTGACTCATTTGTAGATGTCTGTTCTGAATTAAGTAACTTGTGTCAACTTTAGTGTTTTAATTATTTTTTTCTTGTGACTCAAGTTTAATTAACTTTAATGAACTTGTTTAGTTATGAGTGCCTGCTTCATCTTACTAAGTAAAAAAATTAGATTTAAAACTGGTACAGTGGACAATTTTTGTGTATAGTACAATACATTTTATGTCATTGTCCTTGAAGCCACTGCAGCTCTTGAATGTGCTTTATGCTCTTCTTTTTATTTTTCATATAAGAATTTGGATTATTGGTTTAAAAAAACAAACTTATTAAGCAAGTTAAGAAAAAAAGCACATATCAGTGAAAAAATGTTTAAATAATCTTTTGGCTAAAACAAGATTTTAAAATTATTTTTTATAGTAAATATTATATATTAATACAATAGAACAAATGCTTTTAAACTTCTCGCCCTTCTCAATTTTAGGAATTTTAAAGCAGTGTACTCAAGACAAATCCCATCAAAAGCACTGTTGTACCTCTGGCAGTTGACCTGTTTGCAAGCATTCTGCTAATCTATTTTACCAGATTAAAAAAAAAACTTCTTTCCTATAAGGCCATCTGCTCATCAGGAGAGAATTTGTTAAGACTATCTGAATGTCTGAACGTAAATTGTTTCTTAAAACACACTTGTCAAGACGTGTTTCAAATTAAAGATAAGATAAGTAGAGTTAAAATAGAGAATATCACTAGAATGATGACCCTCCTCTAGACAGCATAAGACACGTGCTTGATGTAAAATCACTTCATTCCCTTTTCATCCCTGTTGTGCTCCTCCTGCTGGGCTAGAGATGCAGAGGTATCTCTAGCCCAGCATATCAAAATTAAATTAAAAACTTAATCTCCAATATTGATTTGTTCTAGAGGGGCCCGATATTCTCATTTGGGTGCATACCCCCTAGAAAAATATATGCTACTTACCTCTTTAGCGAGAGCCAGCGTGGCCATGTAGAATAAATTACTCTCCACATCTGCTCGGCTACCACTGAATCAGGAGCGGTACGATCGTGGGTTTAATTCCTCGCCGTGACGCTCTGATTTATATGACTCACTATTGATCACGTCATACTTGCTTCAGCGGTACAATGTACAGAGTATGATGTGTGAAATGGTTGGAACTTTCTACCACAGGTATAGTAAAAAGGCCTAAGTGAAAAAAGGGCCTAAGTGATGAAAAGCCTAAAAGGGCCTAAGTGATGGCGTAATTGCTAGGTTGGAACAAGTGATCCGTCCGACCCTTCTAGTACTAGGACCTTAATACTACTTCTACTACCTTTTTAGCACTCACTGTTTTTTTTTTTAAATTTTATCATGTGTTATCAAGTAAAATATCTTAATAATTTTTTTCAGAGAGAGGGAGTGGAGATGGTGAGTCGTGCTTACAAGAGAAAGCTGTTTAACAATCAGAGTGGGCGACTTGTAGCACGAAGTCCTGAGTTAAAGGAAGAAGTAGCGTGGAGGGTATCCTTCCTTAACTGCAAATGGGAACGACTTGAACAACTCATCCACTTAGCTAGTCCTGCCCATAGCAATCTAGAGATACCCACTGGTATGTACAAGTAAACTCATTCTTAAGTAGTTTGTTCATTTCTCTCTTGAGATATATTTTTAACTTGTAACTTTTAATTTTTTTACTCCTATATTTATTTATTTTATTATTATT
>KZ651060.1:299349-332049 GCA_001010745.2 Gerris buenoi
GCTTAAATCTTTTTCTGGGCAAATCACTTATCTATTCATAAATGTTCTTCAATCATTGTGTAACGTGTTGAATTAGTAATATTGGCCTTGATTTAGGCTCTATGTGTCTAGATAAAGTAGACAACTGACTGCAAATTTTAAAAATCCACTTTTTTGGACTCAGGGACCCTCAAAACGTCTAAATCCATTAAAATAACATTACTTGCCATCACAATACTTTCTCTCTTTATGTCTACGTACTAGGTATTTGAGAAAGTAAAAAATTAAACAAATAGGATGCGTGTCGACTTATAATTTATTGACTAACAAAACACAATAAAACTTAGATAAATAGAAAAAATAAATTAATGAAAACACGACAAAATAATTCTAGAAAATATCTGTATTTTTCCCTTTAATATAAATTTGAACAATTTTTAAAAGCACGTTAGACTGTATACATACATCTTAACCTATTTAAATTATTCACAATCTGCGCATGTTTTGTACAAAATGCATTTACACATTTACAAAACTGTTTATATAAAATGTAACTTTTGTTGGCATTCTTGGAAGATTCCCATAGTGCACAAAAAGAGTATTATGTTAATATATATATATATATATATATATATATCCGGGACCGTGACATTATATAGCTTCAATAGTTTGTACTGAGTGTAAAACATGCCGAGTGTCTTTTATCCTTACAGGGTTAAATGATGATGTGGACATTTGTGGCAAGTGAATGACTTATAGGGAAGGTAAATATATTTGGCAGGATTGGTCTTGTTTATATATGGAGTGATAAACGTGTTGCACTTTCTACTGGTGTGACGCTCTATACTCTATACTGTACAAGGCACAAGATCGTGCAATTTATTCTGTGATTAATAACTTCCTAGTTAAGTATAGAGACCTGTCGGTATCATGCACATCATCTGCTGTATACTTGCAATGCTTCGGTACGACGTGCGACATGCTCACATTGTTACAATCACGACTGTGCACTGTCATACGCATTCGGCACAGCGCCATCTATGTCTTGACACCCCGTTACTTGCGCCCTTCGCTTACCCGATACGACCGGGAATACATTAATCTTCTCTTTGTGCATTTACAAAAGTCGAATTTGATTGATGCGTTTCTCCTTTTAACTTTAACATACTTGGAAGCCAGGTTTCACCTCTAGTTTTGATTCCAGTTAGCGATATTATACGATTGCCAGTTATGAAAGTCCTCATTCATATTTCAGTGAGGGTAAGTGTCTGATCTTGACAATAATACAGACTGATTAACAAACTGTAACATATTTTATAAATGATTTATTTTTAAATATAATTTGAGGATATTTATATAGGATTTATTTACTTCAATTTTTTATACTTGAATTAATGTTATTGAATAAGACAAAACCCAAAAGAAAAAAAAAGAAAATAATAATAATAGGGGTTTGCTCATTCTAATATATACCTACCTACTTTATTTTTTTTCAAAAACCTAATTACATAATTCTTTTTGTTTTAGGTGAGTATCTTTACCGANTTGGCCCAGCAGACCGCACATTTTGCATATTTTTCTATATTTTTAGTAACAGCGGAAGTACAATTTTAGGGGGGTGGGGACACGAAAAATTTCGATGTTATTTGACAAAATGGCGCCGAAAATTAAACACTAACCCAAAGTGGTATATATATTTGCAATCTCACCGAACCTTTCCTCTTCGCTCCTGCTTGTGGTCTCCTTGATTAACGTCCTCTGCTTTTGTCCTTCTGCTGGCGTGGCCCATTCTTTGTATATATATAAAAAATACGGAAATGTTGGATTTGTTAGGAAATCTGTTGGTGGAAGTTATATCTAATTCCAAAATCTCAATTCTAACATTCCAAACAATAGACAAGTTATAAACTAGACGATTCGTGGCTCTATCGTTAAGTGAGAAGAATACCTTAATCTTATGCCTATGTGTAGTATTATATAAAGACGTAAAACAAAACTCTGATTATGATATGATCTTCTGAGGAATATCTCAGGATTTGTCCTTTTTAAATTAAGATTTTGTAATTTTAAGTCCCCCAATTGAAATAATATTTTTACGTTATCTTTCTTATCCAAGCGTTTCTCCTAAATCAGCTTTACATCTTTGATCGGAATATTGCTACAATGTTATCATTATCAATTTTATTTACTCAAACATTTAAGGAAAAAGGAAAATCAGGAAAATAGTAATCCAAATCCATTCTTGATTTTCGGCATTTTTGTCGAGAATCAAGTTGATGCTATTGTAGTTTGACACATGATAGGTTAGTTGTTATTCAAGCAGTCAACTATCAAGTGGCAAATTAACATCGACTTGCTTTCGGTCTTCTAACTAATTTTATTCTCAGGATCATGAAAATCACATTGTCCACTTTAATTGGCGGGCATAGCCGCTCTCCAATTTTTTATTTTTCTTTTTAAATCCCTATTGAAAGCTGTGTCCCGCAGAGCCGACCACATATTCTTAAAAGGCACCAACAGATTAATTTATACACAAAATTCTAGCTTGATGTTAGTCACACAATTTTTAGCTCGCTATCTCCTGGACTAATTGTTTCCTTACTGAGCAAAAGAGCATATGCACCTAATTTAATCCAAACTATTTATTTATGTGTCACGTTATCATCATTTGCATAAACCAGTACTAAGTCAGAAACTAATTTGGTATTTTATCCAATAAAAATAGTCTAGCTCCTTTGAAATTGTTGTAAAATATAGTTATTGCTAATCTAAAATAAATTTTTTAAAATGCACTTACTTTAGATGTCTCTTTGATTTAATTTTATTATTATATACACAATCACAACGATGTTACTATTGCTCTTGCTTTGCGTATTAGTGTGATACTAAGGGAATAGTTATAAATTAATAGAAAGCTACCCCAGGTTCAGTGAAATATAAGCAGAGATATTCTTAAACGTTAAGGAACATTCTCATGAATTTTATTCCTTATCCCCCGTTATTAACATCACGGAAAAAAAATCTTCGCAGCAACACGCTAGACTATAGTTAGTGTTATTTTTATTGTTGTTTATTTTGACCTTTATATCGAGATGAGGCCTCCAGCCAGACAATTTATAGGAAGTAAAAAAGTATATATAATTGATTCGACTTCCCCAGACGAAAGAGAAAAAGTTATGGGTAAAGATAGTGTTTTCGAATTTATGTGAAACTTGTGAGATTTTTTTGTGATGGGTTTTAACCATTAAGGATTTTACGTCAGAACAGATAGAGTGAGAAGTGAGCGTGAAAACTTGTACTAATTGAACTAATTATCCGATGCGGATGCGCAAGTGACTAGGCCGCATCAGAAGACGAGACAATGGTGTACCACTAATTAAAATAAGGGTATTGTTTCGGTAAAAGTAGCGTGGAATTATACGATACACTCACATTGATGACCAAGTTCCTTATGAGATCTTGCTCAGTCATCAATTTCACACTTATTCAGTTTTAGTTTAGTAAATAAAACATCTCTGATCAAATTTAACATCTCTTTTTCCCTCCTGGGAAGAAGGTTACTGTATTCTTTTTTTTACAAAAAAAAAATCAATATTGTTAGATATTTATAGAGATTGCTGAAACTACTATGTTTGCGAAGATGTGAATGAACCAGAAAAAAGTTGGTTCGGTTATTACTTTTAAAAGGCTATCCTTATTCTTTAACTTCCTATGTATTTAATTTATTTTTAAAAATATCAATTGCCTAACATAATTATCTAAATTTAATTAGGTGTATTTATAAAATTATTATGTATAGCTATTTTTTACAATTTTCTTTAAGATAAGTACAAGTAATCA
This sequence comes from Gerris buenoi, assembly GCA_001010745.2. Taxonomy (NCBI): domain Eukaryota; kingdom Metazoa; phylum Arthropoda; class Insecta; order Hemiptera; family Gerridae; genus Gerris; species Gerris buenoi. The sequence continues at coordinate 303,169 of KZ651060.1, forward strand.
TTGGGAAAATGTTCAGTTCTTTCTTAAAGAAGAAAATACATTAGATATTATGATGTATTTAATTACAATAAGGAAAGGAAAATTATTTAGATTTTTTTGAAGATGTTTTTGAATGCTTGCTAAATTAGCGATTTGACGTTAGATGAACGTGTGACATGGAAGAAGTTGACGTGAAATGTATAACAAAAATAATTTTGTAACATTACATTTTTATTTGAGCTTATTATATTTGGGAGTTATTAACGATGTTATTGACGTTAAAATTTTTTTGATAAAATGTCGCACTGCCATCTATTTTCTTGAGAAGGACTGGGTCGTGGATAGTTTTGCGGGCGCGAGAGAAGCTAACGACCTGGGTAGGAATTATTCGCGCTGGAGCAGGTTGATCTTCTACTTGATTAGCTCTCCTTTGTGGCTTGGCCTTTCTTTCTCTCCGGTTGATGGACTTGAAGGAAGAAAGAGAAGCTGCTCGTCTGATTGGTCGGATGCTTCTCTCTGGCGGAAGCTTCTTCTACCTGTGATGGTGCCACATCTAGGATCGTCACGTCTCCAATGAGACTCACCGAACCTTTCCTCTTCGCTCCTGCTTGTGGTCTCCTTGATTAACGTCCTCTGCTTTTGTCCTTCTGCTGGCGTGGCCCATTCTTTGTCAGGGCAACATTCAAACCAAATCCTTCCTCTATTCTTTGTCATTCGGAACAATGTCGCATTTCCTTCTTTGCGATCAGGCGTAACCTTTTTATTGGATAATTAATTAGTCATTGTGTACGATTTTGTAATCTACGTTGTTTAAAATCCGCTAATGAATTATAATCTTGGTACTTACTTTAGGGTCATATTTTGTTCTGAAATAATTACTATTATTAATTAATTGATTTAAGAAAAACTTAAAAAAATAAATAAATTGCTAAGGCGTGAAGACTCACGTAAAAAGGGTTTCATTGGTATTGTGAACAAAAATTAGTAAGGGGTAGAGGGGGTGGGAATTAAATTTTTTTTGATAAAATAGTGGGGGAAAATAAAATATTACCCACAAGTGTTATATATTTTTATAATCTACTCTTTAATACCTTTCAATTGATATCCCACTCAAAATGTAAAAAAAAAATTTTTTTTCGAGTGACATGAATTAGCCGCCATCTTGGATTTCCAGTAAATCAGATCGAATTGCTAATCTTATTTTTTCTATGGCCCAGCAGACCGCACATTTTGCATATTTTTCTATATTTTTAGTAATAGCGCAAGTACGGTTTTAGGGGGGGGGGAACGAAAAATGTCGATGTTTTTTTGACAAAATGGCGCCGAAAATTAAACACTTCCCCCAAGTGGTATATATATTTGTAATCTACTCTTCAATACCTTTCATTTGATACCCCACTCAAAATTTAAAAAAAATATTTTTTTCTCGCGATGTGAATTATCCGCCATTTTGAATTTGAACAGCTGATTATTTTGAGTTCTCTATATTTTTCCTGTGTGCGCGTCAAAACGATCTTTAATACTGGTAAGTTTCACGCTTTTATCTCTTTTGCTTCAAAAGTTATTGGAACCGTACAGAGTGACAGGCAGACAGACAGACACAGGAACGAAACTATAAGGATTTCTTTTTTTTTGGTTTTACCAACGAAACCCTAAAAACAGCTTTATTTCATTTGTTCGAAATTCCATGTAATTAATTAATTAAATTTAAATAGTCTATCATTGTTTATGTAGTTATCAAACATACTGAAATCATGCATAATATGGAGACATACGTAACAAAATAAGTATACTTGAAACCCTATATTTTACCTAGTCAAATAAACATCAAGTCTTTGAAAAATCATAGAAATTGGCCTTTGTGTGCTATGAAAATATGATGCACACGATTAAATATATCGTTGATAGTTCGATTGTTACATAAAGGTTATTAACGAAGGTAAAGGTGCGCTCCTAATAAGGAATGCAAATCTTATTGTGAATATTTGATAAATAAGTAGATTACTGCATAGAGGTTGTTTAAAGGGGACCTAATAAACATAATCCAATATTGTTTTAGGATGTCTCGGAGGATGGAAGCCTTATTTCCGGCTTCTGTAAGGCATCATGTTTCCAATAGGTCGTCTCAAAGTTTTGCTTGCAGTTGGATCAGTGTTGTGCGTTTTTTTTTTACATGTAGTGTAACTAAGCACTAATATTGGAAGTTAATTCCCATTGCAATCTGCTCTGGCTCTGCTTCTAAAGTATATAACGGGCAACTTAGATTTATCATGATTTAAATAATAGTTTTTGTGATGAATGTCTTATAAAATATTTGTTGAAAAAGAAAGTATGCTTAACGTGTGTGGCATATTGTTATTTAATTTATATTACTCATTTGTTTACATTATTATTGTTACAATTTTTGAATCCACAAAAATTTCTGGTTAAGACATTAATAGGTCAGGAGTTCTGTCAAATTGACTATTGTTCTCATAAAACTTCGTGGTTTTTAATTTCTTATAAACGTAGTATTAATAAAGAAAAAGTATTGTGATTTTGACGTTTAGGAGCCCTAAGAAACTGGGCCAATTTCGATGAAATTTGGTATAGTTGTTCAGAGAATCATATCCTGAGGTGAATTCAAGAAATTAATTTTTGGTCTAAATTTGGAAGTGCTGCCTATAACAACTATGAAAAATCATTTCTCGAAATGATTCTGACTTGGATTTAAAAAATTCCAAGATCTTGTCCTTTTTAAAAGGAATTAGTCTTTTGCCCAATATGTCACACCAGCTGACAGAACTATTTCAAACCTTAACTTTGATTTATTTATTGCTTCCGGGAGCTTATTGAAAGTATCGAAAGCATCGTGGTTATAGCCTGAAGAATGAAATTTTTTAAGTCACTGAGTTCAAAAATTCTTAGACAGAATTTGATTTAAGGCATCATCAGGAAACATTTTTGGTCTCTTGCTGTCATTCGTTCAACAATTTTGCGAACCAACATGTCTAAAAAATTATGCGTCAGATTTTAATCAAATCTGGAAGGTATAATTAGCTCTCTTTTGATCTCATAAAACTTTCAACCGTATCCTCCTATTGATTTCTCTTCCACATACGCACAATCATTCATTAAGTGACTGAAATTAGAAAAAAAAGATCATTACGCAAACCGCTGGTAAGATTTTTAGAGAATAATTTATTCTGTGCGTAAGCTTAACAATGTCTTATTGATAATAATTTATGTATGCTAACCACAGTAAATTTATTGTTTTATAAGTTTAGTGGATTACTTTCTCTTAGATTGTAATCATGATTTATGTGCTTAAGCATACTTTTGAGCACAACCTATTATATTCCTCTTTAAAAACTTCATGAGGTAAAATGTGTAGGGATGGTTTTGTAGATATTTATGGTTAACGGATTGAGTATGTTAAGTTATTGCATCTTTACTTTAATTTGATGTCTTAATTCATTTTGTTACCGAGCAGGAAAGGGGTAACGAAAGAAAGCTTTGTGATCGTTCTGGAGAACGATTTTTTTTTGTCTCCGATTTCGAAAATTCCAAGACAGAAATCCGTGTCAGACATCAGAGAAAATGTTTGGTTCCATGTCTGTCTGTCGCTCATTGTTCTGCGAACCAACATACCTTTGAGTCATTCGATTTTATTGATATATGGATGGTATAGGACATAATGCGAGCCCATTGTATAGTTACAACCATCTGCGCCCATTTGTTTTTCTTTCACATGTATAATATTTTATATTTATACACTTAATTTTGTTGATTTTTATGAAATTTGGATGGTTTTTTGAAAGTAGCCCGCAGATAGCTTCAATCTGCGCCATTTGAATTTTTCTAAATTTATTCTTATTCTTATTAAATTTAAAAAAAAAACGAGGGGAAATTAAACAAATATGACAATAATAGGTTTTAAAAGCATAAAATCATTAAATTTTACAAAATAGGACGCGAAGAAGCTATGTCCCTCTCTAATCGACTGACTGTTTTTGGTCGAATACTCTTCCTTTACCGATACTTAAAATGTATGTTTCTACCTCATTGAACAATTATTTAATAGCTTTTTTAGCGGCATTTTATTGGAGTTTCTCGATTAATTCTTGAATTATTTCTCTTTTATAGTAATCTGATGGTAACTATCCTTTTAACATTTAGCCACTGTTGAATGCTATAAATATTAAAATGCATTTAATTTTGTGATGCAATAGTTTATTGTTGCAGTCGATTCCCTTGCATGACATAATTCTTTCATTAAGAAATTAGGACTATTTGAAAGTTTTGACGTGTATTAAGGGCGTCATGGTCTGATTGTGGTTTGACTTTCAGAGCTCCGTTGTTTAATGGAGTAGTTACGTCTTTACATGCTGTCATAGTCAACGCTACAATATACTGCAAGAAACCGCAAATGTAAACTATAATGTTGTTCTGGTTATGTTATATCACATTTCTCATGACTCTAACGGTGTTATTTGTTTTCTTGATGTATCTGTTAGTATGTCTCTTATAAACCTGGTTGTCTTTAATACTCTCTTGAGAAATCCAAATCGTTATCACATATTGTCCTAAATTATACTGAAAGGAAACCTTCCTAATGCCCATTCGTCTTGTACTAGGATTTGATTTTTTTCTTTTATATGATTTCTTATAACTATCTATTAAAAAAGATAAAATAAAATAAAATAAGTACTTATGCATAAATAAAGAATAAAGATTTATTTAAGTAAATTATATTTTACTTTCGTACAAATTAATTCCTGATTTAGCAAACTAATAATTCCCCTTTACATGTCCTGCAATAACCTAATATTGATTGATATGTAAAAGAAACGGTAAAGACCTGTAATTTGGTTCTTTTCAATTTAAATTATTGCATGTTCTTTGCATATATAAACAATAAAAAATAAACCAAGAGGTTTCATTAATTTCTCCTTAATGCTTATTAAAATAAAAAGCGGTTTATACTACATTACCTTCCGGGGAAGAGTTATTCCTTGTTTCAATAACAGATTTTACTGGATGCAATATTAATTATAACCTTAATATTTTCTTTGCTTGGGGCGATGCAATTCATTTTTGCATGACTTTTGGATCAGTTTTTGATAATATTCATACTTCGAATGCATGAATTAGACTTTTAGTATGCGGAATCAATAAACAACTCCGGGGTAAAAAGGTGCCGGAACCACGGCTCTATCAAAACTATACAGCCTGCCAATAAGGCATCAAATCATAAAACAATTTACTGGGGTTCTCCATGTGTAACGTGAATGGTCCCGGGTCTGGGCCACGATGCTCCTTTTATTATTTCCCCTGGAAGTAACCCAATTGAATACATTTTCCGTTTGGTCGCATTTTACTTGTAACTATCTTGCGTCATTATTTTTTTCATTCTGTTATATATATGTTCTTGGATTTTTTCTAATAAAACATTTCTTGAGATTTTTAACATCTATAGTGTGATTTTTAATATGATTTTGAGTGAGATGTAGTTTTTTTACAGGTAACTTAAACCAAATTCTTGCTAATTATGATTTAAATCATCCATAGAATAAGTAAATTTTTAAGTTCGTATTATCATTTACTTAAGCCGATGATGTTGTGTTATGAAAATACGTCCCTTTCATAACAAAGAAGTAGTTTCAATTTTGGATAACGATTTATTTTATCTCGTAAGTAATAAATTATTTCGTTTTTGTTCCGTATAAATATTTAATTACACACAAAGGTGTGTCTGCTGTTTATAGCCAAATTATTGAAAACCCTTATCAAGTTGTTGTTGTTTATTTACTTGAAAGTTATATGTGTGTATATGAGTGCAATTCGTTTCCTTCTTGCATTTTAAGTGCTTTATCGATGTGTGGTCTTTAAACGGTCTATACTTCTCTTTAATGGTTGATGTACCCTGAGTCTACTTTATCCTGAGTTCTGGACTTGTTCTGGAAATATGCACCACTGAGTCGAATAATTACAGTTATTTGTCAAGATACTCGCTTTGCTATCGGTAGCAGCAGCAGCACAAAGCTTTGAACTATAATGTGTCTCTAAAACCACACAGTTGAACATTTTTAGACACCCATTTATACATTTCTTAATCCGACATTTCATACCTTATGTGGTGTGTAATCAACAATGCAAAATTGACCCCATATTATAATTACTCCTAGTGATGGTTATATTATTCTACATCGGATTTCTGCATACTAGATGACTTGTATTATTAAAATATTCTTACTAACTAATTTAAGTTACCTAATTATTTCCGATTTTTTTTGTTTTTATCATATTTATATTTTAACATGAGTCTAAATGTATAAAATACAGAAGTTAATTGAGCAAGACTCCCTACTGGTGTGAAATACTCAAACGAAATACCTTAAATATTTCAAAATTAAAAAAAATATCCAATTAAATAATGTGCCTATAGTTTGGCTCATAGCTTCCTATTGAACAAATGGTCACATGAGATTTGGATCTGTTCGATTAATAGAGGAGTCACACTTATATCAATATTAAATTTATTAGGAATGGTCTGTGGTCTACTTTCGACAAATCAAAACCATCCGAATTTCTTCAAAGTCGGATGAGTCATTTTTAAGATAAAATTTTGAGTCATATTATGGTAATCGACAGACTAACATAAGACGGAAAATGTTCCCTGGTGTCTGAAACGGATTTCTGTCTAAAATAATTTTTTAATTCGCATTCATAAAACAAATTCGTTCTCCAGTATGATTGCAATGCTTCCGTTTCTTTCGGTGAGCTCGGAAGCAGAAATAATAATAATAAATGTGCAGATTTACTTTACCGCAGTTCTTTCATACAGGCAGGCAGGATGAAACAAAATTGAGTGCTGTCCTAGTTTCACAGCTCTGTTTAAAAGTCTTTTATTTGAAAGTAATTTTACCATTCATTCCTTTTTTTCATCTACATATATACTTTATTTTAAATATAGATATGTGAGGACACACCTTGATTGTGTTATTTCTTTTGAGGGTTTCTGTCATGAGGCAATTCGTCTCAGAATACCTCTTTGTCTACGGACGTGGCGAGTTGAAGAGAGATTTTATGAAGCCACGAACAAGAGGAGATTAAGAGGCCTCCATTGTCCAGTATTTTTCCTTTGGTTCAGATAGCCGTCTACTTATAATCCTTCATAAAACCTCTTTCAATCTAAACTTTTTTAACTTTAATAAATCTTCCTGGCCTTAAGACCTTGCAAGGACTCATTGTTGTAAAGTACATAACTTTTCAAACTTTCTGATAACTACATAAGATAATGCAATTTTGCAATAAGAATTATCATCGAGGTTTAAAATTATTCTTCGATTCTTAAGTATGGAGGATTCGGTAATATGGCTATGGGCAATTAAATTGATTGCATTATCGATGAGGATTGTGCAGAGAAAGTAAAAAAGTTCTTTCAATACTCAGTCAAGTCGTGAATATCATCACTTTTCATCCTAACATAAGATTTGTGCTTTCAATTCGAGACGTTGATGACGCACAATTTCAAATAATCTGTGAATCCTCATATTTTACTATCACGATTTAAAATAATTTATTTCCCTATTTCTATTTTCCTTATCTTTGATCGAAAAAAAAAAAAATGTTTAATACCTGTTATAGTTTGATTTACTATATCATATTATATGAAAAACAAAATTCAGGTTACAAATGTATTTAAGTTTAAGTCGATAACTATTAGTTTCTATGCATGTTCAAAATTCAAATCGTATTTTGTCCAGTCATTTGGTTCACTTATATTTCTAAAGCAATCGTATATTTATTTATTACACGTGTTTTCTGTCATTATTCATGGGACGTATATTATATAAACGTATTCTGTTGTTTTAATTTTACTGTTAATCATTATATTTTAATATAGCCAAAAAGCAATTATTACTCTGGACTGCTGAGGTATCGTGCTCAAATTTTTACGGTGATAATGAAGTATTGTGCTCATAAATATACACATTTGATTTTTGCAACTACCATTTTTATTTTTATTTTTTCTTAGTAGGTATGTCATTTTGTTTGTAGATTAGACAATATATTAAGTTGGACGTGAAAGATAATTTTGAGGGATTGTTTAAGTCTTAAGTTATCTTAGTTTAATAATAGGTAACCTAATCTTATTCATGTTACCTTTTCTGCTTTCAAATTTCTCAAACTTCAGATTTTTCAAACTTGAATTTGCAGTGGTCTGCTCAAGGATGTAGGATCTAAAGAATTTACTACCGGTTTTTTTAACTAACTTTTATAAACCCAGCGTTCTAAATTTTACCTACCTCTTTTTTTTCTTTACCAAGTTACTGCTTGATCTGATCATATAAAAACTTTTTAGCTTCAATAGTAGAATTAATTATTTAGTTACTTTTTTAAATCCACAATATCTATTTTACAAATATATCTAGATTTATGTTTTCTCTTATTTTCTGATGTATATATAAAATATAATAGTCCAAGAGAATATTGTACTGTGGAATATTGTAACAATGTTTATCAATATTATTTTATTTTTATTTTTATTATTATAATCATTTAGTCCCTGTTGATATCGTTCAAAAAGTGTCTGACTAAACAAAGTCAAACTATTAATTAGGTCGACTAAGTTCGTCTTGGACATAGCTTGGCAATAGGCATTTGAAAAAACAAACCGGTGGGGAGCGGCCATGTCCTGCCAGTTATGGTGGAAAATGTGATTTTCGTGTCCCTGAGTAGGGGAGACCGGGGCACAGAGGACCTCCGGGGCACAGAGGTCCACTGAGTTTTTTTATTGTATAGTGGCGCTACAAACCGGAAATCTGTATGATCTATTAGAGTTAGTTTGTTTCCAGATCTGAGCAATCACTGGCAGAGTTAACTAAGTTTGATCAATTTTTATAAACTTTTTTCAATGTTCAAGGAAAGTGATCTAATATTTACGTTATATATAATTAAATGTAACAATAATTTGATGCAGAATTTTTAAACAAATTAACTGTATCTGATAAACTTAGGTCTTATATTTATAATGTAAATTGTTTTCATTTGTTTAAGTCTGTCGTGTATCTTGTCATAAAATGTTGTTTAATGACATGTGGCTTGGGGCACAGAGGACCGTAAAGTGTGAGTCGGGGAACAGTTAAAGAAATGTTTATTCTAATAAATACTTCTTATTTACATAATTTTATTTAATAATGCTGTAGTTATCTGAACACAAACCTTATTAGATTCTCTGTGCCCCGGTCTCCCCTACACATGTACAATTTAGTTAGTAGACCGAAAATCAAGCTGTTCTTAGCTTGTCACTTGATAGGTGGCCACTTTGATTTGGAATAATATTTGAATGACAATAATCTATCAAGAGACGAACTTAGATTTAGGTTACCCTAGAGTAGGTTATTTTTATTGTATTTTGTTAATCTATCAAGAAGAAGCGATAAGTTTAATTTATTTAATAAGTAATTAAAATATTATGGTGTTTTCCTGAAGTTTAAACTAGACTCTTCAGAAATATAAAAAGCTAGGCTGATGTAGGTAATAGCATTACAGTATAAATTGTTATTAATTATTTTATTAAAAGAGTTTTATCTGAAAAACTAATAGTTTAAATATAATCTTTCTACTGGTTAAATTATTGTTTATCCCGGTTGCTAGTTAGTGTTGCAGTAAGGAGGTTATAGTAGAGCGATCGAGTCTTGAGATGGTCGGTTGACTCGTTGACTGAAGGTGATGTTGTAACGACCCTTGGGTTGGCTGGCCCCGCTCCTCGTGTTGCGAAGTTGGGACGCCCAATTTGTCACGGGTTTCTTTTGAAGGAGAAAAGCGTATCATAAGGCGGAGTTTTTCCTTGCACAGAGAGGCCTTGGTTGTGCTCCATTCCTCCTCGCACAGCCACCTAGCAAGCCCTCATAGAACTGCTTGGTACCAAGGCACGACTCCCTCCCTACAGAAAACTCTTGCAACATTCCCTTGCCTCACTTTGCATCCTTTTTTCCTCCGAGAAAAATTTTACAAGAGGTATTTACCATGGTGAAAGATAAACGATTTTACGATACATTTGTGTTGAACAAAGACCATCTTGTTGCTGCATCCAGTTGCATCCTTTTGTCTGAACTGCAACGCCTTTCCTATTAAGCAAATATAATGTGAAAATATTTGTAACGAAGTAATCTGAGTGATTGATCAATAATTTCCTTTTAATACCACTTTTGCCTTGCTGTAATATTTATTTGAATCATTATATTTTATTATCAGGTTTAAAATTTGTATTTTCCTATACTTATTATAGTATTTTAATAATGGTTAAACGGTGCTATTCCGTTATATTGGATTACTGTTCGATTTTGTACTTCCTTATTTGCTACTTTAAGAAAGCCCTCATTACTTTATCTCGGTTGTTACGGTTTTATAATTTTACCCTTTTAGTATTTGTCGATATTAATCTTAGGAAACTATTGTACTTTTTGTACTACTAACGAACTATTGTACCTTGTTCTCTCTTTCATTAATAAGGTTAATCAATTACAAATATTTAAATGTTTTAGGATTTTCACTACAAAAATAATGGCATTTAAAAATAGTAGTAATTAGCCTTTTTTACGTTTTAGCTAGGGAATTAAAAATGCAATCTTTCAATTTCTTGCATTCTAATAAAAAATCTGAGATCAATCATTCACCAAGCCCAGTCCTGCGTTGACGAAAAATACAATTTCCTAGGTTTGTCAAGTACTAATTGCTACATCTTCAGCAACTTAAAAAAATGTCCTTGCAAATTACACTTCCAACCACCTAAACGCCATTTTTGTATCAAACCACCCCCCCCTCCCCAATAATAGGTAACCTAATCTTATTCATGTTACCTTTTCTGCTTTCAAATTTCTCAAACTTCAGAGATTTTGAGTGAGATGTAGTTTTTTTACAGGTAACTTAAACCAAATTCTTGCTAATTATGATTTAAATCATCCATAGAATAAGTAAATTTTTAAGATTTCTCCTTTTCTAGCAATGTCGTGTAGTATTCATCTTTCTTTTACTGACTTCAAAACTCCGTTATGTTGTTGCTTAAGATAATTTTTCTAACCATTGTACAGCTGTAGGAAATCAAATAAGAACCAAAACTCTTTTATTGCAGTAAATATCGTGTTCTGAAGTCGTACATATTTAATAACTAGTTACTTTTATATTCTTCTGCCTTGATTAATTCATTTAGAATATTCCTATTGGACGAGTCCCATCTATAATGTTTGAACAGGTGCTATAAGTCCTGTATAATTACAGTAGCAGGACGGTTTCTTTTACACATTCTTAATAACGAATGGAAATAAAGTCCGTCTAACCGAATCCTCCACCAATTTAAATACTAATGAATTCAGATCCAAGACAATAAAGTGTTGGGAAGAATTGCTCTTGATGAGTTCGGTGTAATTATGTGCCCTTAATCACTGAGCTGCGGTTCAATTTTCATAATGTGGTTTTCTGTTCCTGTCTTTCCCCTAGTAGGAGGCAGCTATTATGATGAAACGTCCCGTCAAGTTTTGAGACAAAACCATTGCCGGAAGTCTGAAGCCACATTAATTTCCAGGACTTTTTATGGTATTTACTGTCGTAGAAAAGATTTCCTTACTAACATGGTCATTATTTCTTCATTTCCATGCTTTCTACTACACCTGCTTATGTTAATAGTGTCTGATCCTTAACATTTCCATTCTTTCTATATAAACTTATGTTTCAGAATAATTTCGTTTTCTCTTACTTTTCACTGACCTTTAACATTTCTTCCAATGCCTTTACACGCAGAATGCGTTGCTTATTAGATATAAACTCATGACTAATCATTGATGTACATACTTCAAGAATTCTTTGTATTTTTATTCGTAACATCTATAGCCTAAGATTTTAAATAGGTATATACCAATGTAGAAATTTATATAGACACTTTCCCTTTATAAACTTGCATTTTTATAATTGTATAAGTATATTGTATAAGTATAATTGTATAACAGTTTAAGTGTGAAGATTTTGAATAACTGGGGGAAAACGGAAAATATTGAACTTATAAAATAAAATGTTTAATACAGTAGTATTAATGTAAGAATATTGGCAGCATTTCATTTAGTTGAAATGGTGTATAGTTAGCTTCGTTAATTGTTTACTTTCTCACATTATACACGTATACATAATATTTATAATTTATAAAGAAATACATAGTATTGTGCTCGCGCGTAAACTCTAGTTTGAGATGATAAATTTACTTGTTTTGAGGTCCCCAAAAAATACAACTAATGAATTAATGCCATCTTTATCAAAAGATAAATACGAACTTACATGCAGGGAGTTTACTATTTTTCTTTATTTATTATTAAAATCTAACAATCTTAGATAAAATACGGTACGCAACTCGTACGAAAACGGCATTTTGCATTGCTTGTGTGGTTTTACTACCCTCGCTATCGCTCGGGTGCAAACTCCACACTCGTATGCAAAATGCTACTTTCGTATTGTGGAGATGTTACATAAGTTATACATAAGTTTAACCGTTTTATTTTGTTTCCGAGCAAACCGACGGTTTCGGGAGCTATGTAATCGGAATTTCAAAAAAAAAATAAATCCGTTTCAGACATCAGGGAACATTTTAGGTTCCGTAATTTGTCTGTCGGTCTGTCGTTTTTTTTTTGTAAACCAACATATCTTTAAAACTACTCCGATTTTAATGAAATTTTAATTGGTAGGTCAGAAATCTTTTGTTAGTACTTCTGCGCCCATCTGTTTCTCTTCCACCTACAAACAAACACACATTTATTTACACCTATATCTCTTTGAAAGTACTCATCCAATGTTTATGAAGTTTGGATGGTCTATGGTTCTAAAAGTACCCCAAAGAAAGATATATAACTCTAGCATTTGTCTTTTAAAAGATGAAATGTTGAGTTATGCACATTATTTTTTTTAACTATTATTTCTGTAAGGATTTCTCTTTTGTTGATTACTGGTTTATTAATCCCTTGAGCTCAACAGCGGAAGATTAGTACTGATGAGTATTATGTCTTTAGCCACATGCTCCCTAACACAATGTTAAATTGCTATTTGATTACCTCTCATCAGTATCAGTTAATTCTCTTCAGTATCCTTGGTTAGATGTCCAGCTGCACGCACTCTAGTCCATCATCCTTCATCGAGGTTACTGGTCAATCAGTTAGGATAAATGAAAGTTTTTCTCGAGACCTGATTTTTTTGAGAAAAAATTGTGGTCATTAGGTCGTGCTTTATAAGCTTTTAGGGTTAATTATTTTGAGAATGGTAATCTATCAAGATAGCCTCTACCTATCTTACCCAGTAGAAAGTTATTACCTTACCGAAACCACAAAATCTTGCCTTTTTCAAATTATGAGAACATTTTTATGAAGTGAAAATTCTTTATCAACTATGTAAAATTATATCTTTTATTTTATACGAATATATTTGTTACACCTGATAATTATTACAATAATGTTAATGCTTAATGCTTACTAGGGTAAACCGGGGGAATGCCGCCATCCGGGGCAATTGCGCCACCCGCGATAGCTTGGATGCTGAAAGTAGTATAACGTAATGAATGGGCCAAAATTCTAGCGGACAATGATACAAATAGTGCCTCGAGGAATGGTGGCTGTGCTGCACGTGGTTTATTTTTACTAGTGCAATAACAAGTTTCATCTTATTTTCGTGCTTCAAATCAGTCGAGGTATATACCCTTCGATGCTATAACATATATTTTAGATAATTTTATACTTACTCTACATGTTTTAGCCAATATTTTAGTGTATTTTGTTGATCTCTTTCACATGTTTAGTTGCCTCTATATTTGCATTTCATCCATTTTGTCAACTCGGGGTTATGACGCCACACTTCCAGGGGTATTGCCGCCACTAGTGGCGGCATTGTTCCTTCTTAAGTACATACTTGTAAATTACTTAATTTAGATTAAAAAACTGCAATTTTCATTTTTATTACATGTTTATATTATTATAAAATTTGTTTTTATAATTTGTTACTTGTAATATTTCACTGTTCCTTCTTAGTACATACTTGTAAATTACTTAATTTAGATTGAGAAAAAATGCTAAAAAACTGCAATTTTCATTTTTATTATATGTTTATATTACTATAAAATTTGTTTGCATAATTTGTTACTTTTAATATTTCACTGTTCTTTCTTAGTACGTAGTTAAATGGACTGGCGTCATTACCCCGAGTTGATGGCGGCATAACCCCAGTGCCCCGGGTAATGCCGCCACAGTGCAAAGATTTAGAAATTTAATTTTTATACTGGTTTCCTCTACAGCTACATGAATGATTAAATTTATAAAGATACTTAAGTTTGTTTTCAATATTCAATAAATTTACTAAGTATGCGAACACATTTTTTGATAGTAAAAAAAAAAAAAAAATTCCTTAAGGTGGCGGCATTCCCCCGGTTTACCTACCCTATGTAATGACTTTTTCAAATTCATGGTGAAGACTGTCTAAAAAAAATCTTACACTAAGAATTTAAACTAATTTAATATGTTAAGGAATAGTTATTTAGCACTTTAAAAAAAAAATAAAAAAAATAAAAAAACTGTCTCCATGATCCAACCTAAATCCTAAATGCATTAATAAGAATTATAAATTTAACATTGACAATATTACCATTAAACAATTTATTTGAAAGGGTCCACGGAATAATAAAGCTTTTTGGAACGAAGTTCCTTAAGCACGTTCGGAGCTGGGAGTGAATCTGAAAAAAACGACCAAAATTACCGTCATGATATCACCGTCACGCGAAATCCGTCACGAAATATCTACTTCTAACTACTATATAACTTGAGTAAAAGATCACCGATTTAGTTGAAATTTGGTACACATATTTATTTTACTAATTCCCAGGCTGAGTACGTTGGAAAACGTTATCCGTCCATGCGTTCACGCACAACGCTCGCGTAAACGTAAGCTTCAAAAAGACGGGAAAAAATGTTATTATGGAACCCTGTTACTTGTTTTGTTTATTTTTGTTATATGTCAAATTATATGTCACTTGGTTTTATAAATATCGAAAATAAATCGTAGTTAACAGTTTATACGTCTTTAGCATTTTATGTGATTTTATAATTTATATTTAATGAAACATGTAAGGAACTTCGTTCCTACCGGGTGTCCCGCGACACCAAAACTATTTTTAAGTCTAAGCAGAACCAGTAAATAAATTCCTTTGACGGTACTTTAAAAAACATACTTAAAATATTTTAAATTTGTAAATTTAAGCACACATATTCTCGAATATTATTACTGAGTTTAATAGTTCAAATGTAATAAACAATTTATTTTAACACACTAACTAATATTTGTTAAGGAATAAATATAAATTAATATATTTATTAATTTAATTGTCATTTCTCAGTTATCGCCAAATCACCTTTTAGATTTTATTGTTTATAAAGGAACTTAACTTAGTAACATAGGTATATAATATCTTCTTTGTATTATTCTGTATCAATTAGGTAGTATATTATTCAATTTTACTTTCTATGATAATTTTGAAATGATTAAATTTAATTAATAGGATATAAAATAATAACAACATGATGTGCCGTAAATATAATCATTGTGAGTTATAAGTCTCAAATCGTTGCTTCCCACCCCCTCTTCTTGGACATTTAAATACGTACGTCACCACTATATTTATAGTAATGGCTCCATACTAACCCTGTTTTTTTTAAGTTTTTTTTTTTTTTTTTTTTTTTCAATGATCGGTCTTCCCCCACTTCCCGAAGCCAGCGCTGTATCGTATGATGCGGCGAACCAAGTGAACTAAAGCCTATCCCCACTCACTCCCCCACGTCGCCTCGTCTGTCAGGTGTTCAGTTGTGTTCGCAACACTCGGCTGTGAGCGTTCACTTAACACTGCCGTTATAGTGTCCGTCCTTCTTTTGTTTCTTTTTTCGAGTTTTATACATACTCTGTGGCCTTTATCTACGAGACTTAAACACTTCATTTGTGCCTTATAAAGCTAATTTGGACTTATTAAAATTAAGAACTTTATTTATATAAACACAAAGTTATAGAATATATTTTTATAAGTGTTGAACACTGACAAAGAAACTATTTTTGTATTATTAATAATAAACTACTTGTTAAAAATCTAATACCGTTTTGTAATTATATTTAAGGACAATAAACTCTATTGAATAAGTATTTGGTAAAAATATAGTAAAGGTGGATTTAAGTTGATAATCGTATTGAAGTACCGGCTACATCTTCAAGGGTTCTTCCCTCACCTGTTTTACCTGCTTCTCTGTACCCTGCTTCTACCTGTTTATATTTTAAGGTTGGTACTAATAAATTTAAAACTCTTAAAAAACCTTCAGTACCCAGTACTTTAAAGACTTTTGTGAAGTATGAACACCATTTACTTTCTCACTTAAAAGTAATTACCTTTAACGTAACTTCAGTAAATATTTTCATGGATTACTTTTTACCTTACATGTGCCACTTGAGATTGTTTCTCTTCGTGTCAAACATATCACATGAAAAAGTACATAAAGAAAAGTACATGAAGTAGTACATAAAAGTACTATTACCGATTTAAAGAAATTCATTTATTAACCAGAATTTAAATTGCAATCATTTGTATAGGATCTCCTCTCTTACATGTACCTAATGTATTTAATTAGAAAAGTAGTTAAATAGATTAGAGAAATTGAATTCCTTTACTGACACGCTATGTACACAATCACTAGGAATGTCCGGATCCAGACTCTGATGGTTGTTATGGCGCGAAAATTTTATTTGAATGTATTTACACGTTTTAAGGTCCCCTGAGTCCAATGAAGTAATTAAGCCATACTTTTGAAAAAGTCGTTTTCCTAGGAAACATCTATTTCTGATATATTCATGAAAATGTAATGTTTTGTTTGTTGAGACTCGTGTTAATAATCACCTGTTAAATGCTTTATTAATATGATTACGAGTAATAATAAATTAAGTATTATTGAGAAAGTTTTGGATGATGCTTTATCGATTTTCTCTCTATTATTTAAGCTATTAAATATCAATTTTAAGTCAGAATGTCGTATCATTATGTCATAAAAATACTTATTACCTTTCTTGGGAAATTGGAGGTTACATGTAGCATGTTATTACAAAATATACTACACATTATCATTTACGGTAACTCTAAATTTTGTGTGGATACTATCCTATCACTTCGCATTAAAATATCCAGTTATATAATCTGAAGTATACAAACTGATGCCATAGCGTTCTGCTGCGATTTTATCATGTAAATACATAGTATTAGTCTATTATAGATGTAAACTCAATAAATGGCTTATTTATTTCTACAAACTGATAAAGGTTTGTACGCCAATATCTTTTATCATCTCAGTCATTTATGATTGACTTTTTTGAACACATTTTTTATCACTGTTTACACTTTGTCACTGTGTATTTACCGAACGTCAATTGAGTAGATATTAAAATTTTAGTCGCACAGGGGCAGGGGAATAATTTTTATGAGAAAATATTCAATAATGGCATTCAGAACAGCTCGGTAATGTGAAGTGGGATGATAATATTCTTATCTACTCCAGCATTTATGATAGACTTATTTGAGCTACATATATCATGTTCTATACTTGCCACTGAGTTGTCATAATTGAACAGATGTTCACTCGTTTAATAAAATTCATACTTATTTAGCATTAGCAGTCTGTATGACAGTTTTCTCGTTAGCTAAAATTTCTACTAATATGTTTAGTTAACAACATTTTTAGAAGAATGCTTTTTGTATTCTGTGTAAATATAATTAGCAGAAATATTATTAGCCCAGTTACTTTTTTCATTACAGACTAATAATTGCAGTGAGAAGTATTTTTTGAAAGCGTTGTTATCTTTAGTGTTTAAACTTGTGACTCATTATTAACAACTTATCACTCACGTTTCTTTAAATTATACCGTAAAATCCATCCGTTTTTTTTTTTGCATTGAATTGTTTCTCCACGTTTGACTGTTGTATTATATTTCTACCTTGCCTTTCAGACATCGTAGTTAAGAAACAACTCATATCTGTACAAATTACACTTTTGTTTACATCGATTTATTGTAGTTTCAAAAAAAAAAAAAATCGTATTGACTGTTTTTTTTTTTTTTTTATCGTCGATTGAATCATAGCTAATCAATTCAATTAGCTATGAAGTGGTTTGTAATTGGTTTTGTAATAAGAGTTACATTATAAGTTGATAAGCAAAGAAATAATATCTCAAAAATGTGTAATAGTATTATTACTCCTATACAATAGTATATTACTTTTACTATTATAGAATTATCAAAATCAATTTATTTGTGTACCATTTTATTTTAGAAATTTGTAAGTTAATATCTTATTTTATCTAATTTATTACCCTTTTTTGCCATTTTATAAATGAAATAGGTTCTATAATGCAAGAAATTTCGTCCTAACAAAATTATTTCTTTATTAATTTGGTTTGCATTGAGCTCCATTGTACAGTTTTCATTGTTAGTAGTTATAGATTACATGATAACTGGATAATCATAATCCCTGATATGTTTATATGGGTTTTCAGTCTATTTTGTTTATAATAGGCTAATCCTTATGTAATATCTAATCTTTTTGCTCTTAAAGAAACCTTTTTTCTCTCCTCTATTATATGGCCTTTAAATATAATTACTGTTTATGATTATATTATTAATTTTTATAAAATTATAAAATATTGGTCGGAATTATTCTGACAGAACTTTCTTTTATACAGAGTAAATCTGAATTTAAATATCCTCTCTCCCCAAAAAATAGTTAGTTTCATTTATTGGATTATTTTTAACGCATATATAATATTATTGCGTTCAATTTTCTGTAGCCACTGGCCTTGGAAAGCTATAAAATTATTTTTTATTCATAATTAACTAAACATTAGTTTTGGTTGCATTATTGAAGGAATTAAGGTGGTTGGTTGGTCCTTTTTATATCTAGAAAACTAGATTTTTTTTCCGTGAATAACGATTTTCATTATGTAATTTACTAAAATTTAAAATTCTTTAATCAAAATTGTCGTAACTGTTTATGAGATACATTTTGTATACTATACGTTTTAAAGTCCGTGGTACCTGTTTGTAGTATTACCTTCATGAAGTTTCTATATTACAAAATTTCGTATAGCCAGCCTTTTGAGAGTAAATAGGTTTACTAACATGTTTCGCTAGATTCCTCATTATTCAGTCGAATGATCTATATTTTTTGGTACAAAAAGTGCCAAACTTGTAAAACGTGCGATTAAGAGTTGTCAGATATATTTTTTTCATTAATTTACGTTTTATTGGCATTTTTGTACACAACACACACACCTCAGTTATTCTGAGGTTTCAACATGAGGTAAAAGTTTTTCCTAATTTAATTCCAATACTAAACACAACTTACTATAACTTGGTCAAATCATCCAGTAAAACCAACACTTAAAAAATAGGTATTCTTCACTTCTTTTACATTATCAGAAGGAAAATATGGTGGGCAAGATAACCGTGTGTTGCAAAAAAATAAAATAAAAATTAATAAATAAATACAAAAATAAAGTAAAATAATAAAAATGTCTTGTTGAAAAAATAAAAATAAAAAAAATAAAAAGATATATATATGTGTGCGCACGAGTGTGTGTTACTTAATATATATTAGTTTATTTGATAGGTTTGTATCCACAATTAATTATTAAACATTGCTTGTTTAGGCATGTTGTAGATGTAGATAATAGTATATCATCTACATAGTCATTGACATCTAATAGACAATTGTGAAGTCTTATTTGTCGTTCAACAGATCTCTAATTTAAATTTGATTTAATTTACCGGTAGTTAGATTTGTTGAGGACTCAACTATATTACAATGCATCTAGTTAGAGGTGAAGAGATATATAAGTTCTATTAATTATCTTTAGATCTGGCGCCATGGATAATCTACAAAGAAAGTAATTTCTTTTTTAAATTGTACTTAATTCTAAAGCTTTGTTCATTCTTTAAATTGCTTGATGCATCATTCAATAGAGCAGCAGACGTGTAGTAACGCAACAATGAAATTATCATTAAACCAAAAGCTGTCGGGTATGATAATGGAGGTTTTAACTGTCTAATTATTCTTGTATATACTACGCTAGTAATAAATGTTGGCATCACAACCCAGTCGTCCCCTTATTTTTGTTCCCCTCTATTTTATAATACGTACCTAGCATTTGTGTTAAATTGTTATTACTATTTCTATTTATTGCTAAGATCCTTTATTCTTGGCAAATAAATAAATTTAAATTGCTCAGAACGTGACGCAAATATGCTTCTGAGTGATAAATTAACATTGAAAGTAATTTATATAGAATAAGTGTGTTTGTCTAATTTACTTAGACAATTTGTCTTGATACGGACGATTTCTCCGATCTGTTTAGTTTGTTAACTTGTGCCAAAGGGAATATCAAGGCTTAAAACAAAGGCTTTTGAATTAGAGGGGGTGTCAATGTACTCTATTTAATCCTTACCGTCAAGGTGCTATTTAAGGAGGCATTGTCTATTTTGCTGCTGTGTGTTGAATTAAGATTAGGAATTGAAGGTAGTAAAGACTGTAAGTACTTATCAGTACGGAGCGGAAACATGTGTCATAAGGGGGGTCCGGTCGGTCCCCTTGTTAAATCCTTTCCAGTCAGGAAACAACGCCTCCCAACTGTTTTGTACCTTAAAGCTTTTGGGCCTTCATAAAACAAGATTTGCTGAGTGTGACTTCTTGCATAATAAACATTCTCAGCATAATATACTATACATATTAATATTTTATTAATTTGGTAATTCGACAGTAAAAGTATTGTTTATATTGTATTTTCTTTTAATTTAATTGTGATAAATTGCAATTTCCATTAATAAATATTTTTAAACAGGATTAGGTAATTAAGTAGCTTTAAATTTAACTGTTTTTAGAATAAATACATGTATACGGGTGGCTTATCGGAAGATAGGGGTCATACGGGCCATGTTTAAAAGCAATTGTTTAAGGGTTGAACTCTTTAAAAACTACCACCCATGAAGTTGTGATAGGTGCCCTCTTTTCTCCCGCTTCGTCGTATTTAATTTTTTTTTTTTTTACTTAATCTTATGATGAATTTTTATTTTTCCTTTCAGTTTAGAAACTAAATTATTCCCGTGTTATCCATGTCTAATTTTTAAAATCTCATTATGAAGTAGAATTTAATAAATACAGAGAAAGTATTGGAGTGGTGCTAAAATTACATTAGAAGGTCCCCGAGTTGAAAATAAAACTAGTTATTAAAAATGTATTCGCGCGTGAACTACTTAACCGGCTTTGATTCAATTTGGTGTACAAACCATCCAACCAAAATTTATTGTGATATTATTTTAATATTTTGTTGTCCACTATTACTCATAGTCAATAGCCTTTCTTGAAAGTAGGAGTAAGCATGTCCGTTAAATAGAATTAGCGATCTCAATTAAATATGTATTTGCAAAAAAAATGTCATGGTATAACACAAATAAATGGTCCTTTGGGGCCGGATGTTTAATTTTAAATCTTTAACTTTTGTATATGTTAGTTTTAATGTCTCCGGAACAAAGGCTCTATTTTTAATCTGCGGATTCCAAGTTTATTTTTACCTTTGTTGGCTAGTTCGCTCGACTGGCGTGGAGAATTTCTCGTCCAAAGGCCTCCAGTGTTGTGCCGTTCTCGCTGCCCCTGTGTGTGGGTCTTGTCAACAAGTTCATTGCCTCGAAACATTAAGAAAAGAACAAAAGTCAAAAGAAGTTGATGTTAAAGGCTACAGAGAGTAGTACGGTTAGCAAGATGAAACACGAAAAAGTAATAGACTAAAACTAAAAATACTGAAACGGGGTGTCTCAGACTAACCAAGTCTAAATAAAGATGTGTGTTAACTCTTCACTGCTCGGTAACTCAAGCCCCTTTGACGTCAACTAGGACTAAGTCGTACTAAAAACTTTTTTTTTTAAATACATGCCACTTTAAAAGAAAGTCTCTTAAAAGTATGATATATATAATAACATTTTTCTTCTTAATTTCGTATTATTATTTTTTTTTTTTTATTAAATTTAATTAAATTTCTGGTTATTGAGTACTTTAAAAATAATTAAATTGCGCTCCGCTACTTGTAGAAATTGAAGTGAAAGTAACTTTTGCTCAGTTAAAATCGTCCTGCTTTTTAATAATTATTTTTCCTGATTTAATTTTCCTCTGAAACTAGTACCGTTACTAAAAAGCTGTCACAACTTAGCATAAACGCATGGTACTTCCAATGCACGAGTGGGTGTTATACATCTCCTTATAAATTTAAACTAAAAAGTTTATTCCTACTTGTATTTAAAATTTATACCTCGGATTTATTACTTATTCTGATTTTATTATTAAAAAAGGTTCGAGTTTTTACAATCCTCTCACATGTTTATCTTTGTATTACTTATTTATTTTCTTAACACCATATGTTTGTTAAAAATTGTGGGTATAAGTTACTTTTTGTATTATTATACTTTAAGACTTAATATTTTTGACACATGTGTATAATGTTTAAATAATTTCTCCGCCATGATGTCGTGTAAAATAATTTACGTTTTCTTTTTAAGATATCTAACGATGCATTTAATTTTTTTACTGCATTATAACTTATTTGATTTATTCATAAGATCTTGATGATGGTTTAAAATTAAATTATTATCATTATTCAACTCCTTGCATAGTTTTTCAATATCAATTGAATACTACATGAATTTAATACTTGGTTACAGTACATTAATATCTGTGGACTTTGATTCTAGTTGGCTAAAGCTAATGGTTATCTTTCTCACGGGTTCCCACCCAAAAAAAATAAAGTAAAAAGTAAATTATTAATAATTTATTTGAATGATAAATCGTCGCTCTAATTGTTAAGTTTGATTACGGTTTTTTAGGTGAGGCTACTCAAATTATATATTTTTTCTTGTTTTTTCAGGCTAGACTTTAGTAAAAATTAACCATGTTCCTAAAAAGTTACAAGTGTTTAATAAACGTTTAAATGTGTCTTTGTAAAAAAAGTGTCAAAAACATAACTCAATTGTTTGAGGTATTAAATATTTTATGTTTATGCATCAATCTTTTAAAAGATTAACGATACTAAATTTCTCTGTTGGATTAATTTTATTTTTTCTCTCTCCTTATTTCTCTTGCTAAATGTTAATGTTTATCATATAGCTATTGTATATAAATTACGTTTAATTGGGATTGCATACGTTAGATAAAGTATATAAGTTTGTAAGTACATAAGTTCCTAATAAACTTTCTATTCAGTGTAACAAATAAACAGTTTATAATCATCATCATCATTATTTACCATGTTAAATCTGTATAATTGTGTAGGTATTGTTAGAGACACATTATAAAATGGATATTTGTCTTACTCATACATTTTATCATGCTTTAAAATCATTTCATACGGTTTGACTAGAAATGTTACATTATTTGTGTTTAATGTATATAACTTTCTCTTTTTAGCTTTACATATTTAGTTTTTTTTTTTTTTTTAATTTTTTTTTTTATATTATCATAAAAGTAATATTTCCAAATAATCTCTATTCTTTATCTTTTTGTCCTGTGTAAGGAGAATTATGCATGTAGAAAGTTGTTTTTAAAGAAAGACGAACGGACGAAGCATTTGTCACTTAGGTACATGTCTCTTAATAAATCTAAAGCTTTAATTAGGTGTTAGATGCACTTGGACGCCAGAGCACTTTAATTAGTTCTCGTTCTCAGACACAATTCTTTCAAAAACTATTTAACTTTCCCACATAAGTTACAAGAAAAGATATTTCATAGTTAAACAAGCAGAAAGAGAAACAAACCAGTGTCATAAAGTATCTGTTTAATTCGAAGCCCAAACAGTCTGTATGAGAAGCGTTTTGTCTGAAAGGTAAAAGAGATTATTAGTTAAGGGTACAACCTCCCACAGCGTCTACCCACATCTTGTAAGGGCTTAAAAAACCCTTCAGCCTACCTTCTAAACACTTTTTTCTCTTCCTTTTTCATTTAGGCCTCTATCTCAGATGATTCCGTCTTTGTGATAACCTACCCGATCTTCTATTAGATAATATCCAGATCTTTCTTTTTAGATGTATTTTTCTTCCATTTTATATATGTCCACTAATGTTTCAAAAACTTTTTTATATTCAGTAAAGTGGTCCTTGGTTTTAAGTGGCTTTTTTTAATGCTTATTCTTAACCTTTCAAGCATACTATCACGCGTGTGATTCGTCGAACAATATATATTGCTTTTTTTTATCTCCCTTATGGATTTTTATTTGTTGTGAATTATATACTCCTTATCAAACGTAAAACCTAGTGCGCAATCGCTGTTTTTAACGATGAAATGATAGTGTATATTAGTAGTATGATAGTGTGTAGTAGTACTTAGTTTTTTATTTGAAACTTTATACGAGTAACCTTTTCAATTTTTGTTCATATCTGGTTGAACTAAAAATAAAAATGCCTTAGTATATTTATTGTTTAATCAATCAAAGATAAAGGTTTATTATATTGTTGGTGATGTATGAACCTCCACTAGAAATGTTATTTGATGACATCAACTGCCATGTTCTTGCGGTAGATAATGACGAGATTGCTTGTGTCATTGGTTAGTCATGGAGAGAATGGAGGCTTACTGCACTTTCAAGGATGCATGACGTTAAAGTGAGTTTATTACAACTTCATTGGGTAAAAATCTTGCACAATAGTCCGCACATATTAAGTGGTATATAGTAATTCCAGGCATCAACCAATAGTATTATATTTCAGCATCTCGTTTGTTCGCTATTATTATTGTTCACGTATCTCTTTTCAACTGTCGGACGTTCCTTTCTTTTTATATGCATTATTCACCTACAATACAATTTTACTGTTGACGAAAAATTATTTTAACTTGTTGGATATGTTTTACTAGAACATTAATTACGTTAAGTGTAAACTATTAGGGTTGGGCGAAATAAAGATTCTCTATCGAAATGGTTGTTGCACCTTTTAAAGTTTACGAATGGTTTTATGTTTTATGCAACCCCCATATATCGACTACAAGTTTTATTTATTTCTCACTGTATTATATCTAAATTGATTTCATGTTCCTGTAATTCGATTGTTAAAGGGCTTTTGAATCATCACACTATCACTATTGGCAGTAGTCTCTCTCCTTGCATGTCACTTACCATTTACCATACCTCTCTTTCTTTTGAATGTGGTCGTACTGCCTTAGCCTTTTTACTGTCCACTTGACTATTTCAAACTAAATAACATTTCTTACCTGATACACCTCCTATTACCTGCTGCTCACCTCAGGTAGCTGCAAATCTCGGTAACTTGAAATAGACCCACTATCTTCTGTTAGAGCTCAAGATGTACTGTTAGAACTCGTTGTTGGCACGTGCTATGAAGACTCGTGGAAATGTCTAGTTCTAGAAATTTCTGACGAAACCTCGTTTTAAGACATTTATTATTTAAAAGCAATTGTTTAAGGGTTGAACTCTTTAAAAACTACCACCCATGAAGTTGTGATAGGTGCCCTCTTTTCTCCCGCTTCGTCGTATTTAATTTTTTTTTTTTTTACTTAATCTTATGATGAATTTTTATTTTTCCTTTCAGTTTAGAAACTAAATTATTCCCGTGTTATCCATGTCTAATTTTTAAAATCTCATTATGAAGTAGAATTTAATAAATACAGAGAAAGTATTGGAGTGGTGCTAAAATTACATTAGAAGGTCCCCGAGTTGAAAATAAAACTAGTTATTAAAAATGTATTCGCGCGTGAACTACTTAACCGGCTTTGATTCAATTTGGTGTACAAACCATCCAACCAAAATTTATTGTGATATTATTTTAATATTTTGTTGTCCACTATTACTCATAGTCAATAGCCTTTCTTGAAAGTAGGAGTAAGCATGTCCGTTAAATAGAATTAGCGATCTCAATTAAATATGTATTTGCAAAAAAAATGTCATGGTATAACACAAATAAATGGTCCTTTGGGGCCGGATGTTTAATTTTAAATCTTTAACTTTTGTATATGTTAGTTTTAATGTCTCCGGAACAAAGGCTCTATTTTTAATCTGCGGATTCCAAGTTTATTTTTACCTTTGTTGGCTAGTTCGCTCGACTGGCGTGGAGAATTTCTCGTCCAAAGGCCTCCAGTGTTGTGCCGTTCTCGCTGCCCCTGTGTGTGGGTCTTGTCAACAAGTTCATTGCCTCGAAACATTAAGAAAAGAACAAAAGTCAAAAGAAGTTGATGTTAAAGGCTACAGAGAGTAGTACGGTTAGCAAGATGAAACACGAAAAAGTAATAGACTAAAACTAAAAATACTGAAACGGGGTGTCTCAGACTAACCAAGTCTAAATAAAGATGTGTGTTAACTCTTCACTGCTCGGTAACTCAAGCCCCTTTGACGTCAACTAGGACTAAGTCGTACTAAAAACTTTTTTTTTTAAATACATGCCACTTTAAAANAAAAAAAAAAAAAAAAAAAAAAAAAAAAAAAAAAAAAAAAAAAAAAAAAAAGTTCATAAGTGTAGGAGTTTGTTTAACAGAAATCTTATCATCGTGTTATAATTATTTTACGCACATGTTACACATGAGCGTTATCGTTCTTGTTTGAAAATGATTGTATCTGTCTGCAATGGTTTTATATAATTCGCTAATTCTGAATAAGGCGGAAGTAATGGTTTTCGTTAGGTGCGGATGATGTAAACTTTACTTAATGTTATCAAGTAAGATTGTTAGAAAGATAGGTATGTTAGCTCGGGTCTATTGAGCCCTCCGGACCGTGTAATAGTGTAACGGATAGATTGGAATCTAGCGGCCCACTCTATTATTGCAGGTCGAAAATATCCCCTATGTTTTTAAACTCTGCCTCATGTTCTCATTCTGCTTGTCTGTAATTAAAAAAGAAAAATTTAAATTTCACATTTAAATAAATTTTATAAAAGGAAATTTGATTTGTAATTATCTCTTAAATAATGTAAAAAATACTAAGCGAAGTTTGAGAATAGTGTATCAAAATTTGGAACATAATTGTAAATGGTTATTAACAAAATACGGCATTGTTTTGAAATTTGGTTGGTTGGTCATAATTTGTCCATTGTTGATACCATACAAGTTTAAACCTTCTGCACCAGTATGTTTATCTTCCACATTTGCCATGTGCGCAAACATACATTTATTTACTCCTATATCTTTAAAAGTACTCATCTGACTTTTAAGAAATTGGATGATATGTCCATAGATGGTCCCATATTTATTTCAATCGCCTGCGCTCATTCAGTAGCTAAGTTTTTAGTAGAAATCCAAAAACATTTTTCAGATTTAAAACAAAAGAAAGTTAATGATTAAATAAATTAGACGATACTAGTTTATAAAAGCATCAAATCTTTTAAGCACGTTATAGAACGCGAGGGAGCTAATGTTCAACACTAATTGGCAGACTATTTTCCTGATTATCTCTGAGTAACAATAAGAAACAAATTATTTGTTGGTGTTAGAGATTTGTTAATCTCGTGAACTCGCAAGTTATTCTCTTGATGTAAGTTAAAGTTAAGTTAAAGGATCACAGAGCTGCTCAGTAGGAAGTGGCAAGATATTAGCTGTACTATCTCTTCCTGGACAGCTGTAGAATCCAATTCATCTTGTTAAAACTGCTAGCTGTTGCAGCGGCTACTGATTCCTAATCTATTCAGTGTGAATCAACGCTGTGTTCTGATGCCTTGAGGCTAGCTTCCCTCCGATTTAATCCATTCTGTATCGTTCTTGTTGTCTGATGGACTCAACGCTCTGTTGCAATGCATCCATATTATATTTTTTCCAGATTACTTTGATATTAACAAAAATAAATGAATGTCGGTAATTCAATGTGCTTGTAGATCAAAGCTTGATTTATGAGATACATTTCAAATTATTTAATCTATATCAATTACTTATAGTTATCCTCTCATCATTCTTGATTCTGCTTATTAATGCAATACTTTTATTACTTCATTGTATCTCAGGTTAACTGTCTCTTGCATTGATCTAGTGCAAGAATTCGATTCTCTTATATAATTTTTAAACCCATTTCTAGGGCTATAATCTATCTAATCTCGGTACCCTAATTTATTTTTAATCTTTTTTAATGTATGTAATTTGATTTATTCTAAACCTTAAAATAAAATAACGGGAGAATTTATGTTTAATAGAGGGATGTCTAAACTTAAAAGGTACACGTTTTTATTTATAAATCCTTGTCCATGTAAATGTTAAGTAATTACACTATTACTCTTACCAACAGAAAAAAATTGGGTGTATAATATATATTTGGTTATTGTAGGTCATATTAAGGTTGAATTGAAGTAGCAATTTCCTTGTTTCTTAACTTAAATGAATACCCTATAGAATGTAGAAGGTGTAAAATGACAAGTGAAGGTCTTGGCCTTAAACATGAACTTGATATCATCACACTAACAGTACTAACTACTAACTTTATATTGTTTATACATACATATATATATATACTTATATATTATATGTGTGTGTTTATTTATATGCATAATATGGTGTTTAATTTCAATTCTTCTAAATACCATTCCTTCCTTTCAACCGTCTTACGTAAGTCTTCGTTTTAATAAAGTGTTATTACACGTGTTTTAAATAAAGCAATGGGCAATTACAAATAAAACTACTTTTTTAAAAAAAAAAAATACGTGTGGTGTCGCGGGACACCCGGTAGGAACGAAGTTCCTTACATTTTTCATTAAATATAAATTATAAAATCACATAAAATGCTAAAGACGTATAAACTGTTAACTACGATTTATTTTCGATATTTATAAAACCAAGTGACATATAAT
>KZ651060.1:333317-349357 GCA_001010745.2 Gerris buenoi
TATATATAGTTTATGTACAATATGTTTAATCTAATTTGTTGAGCGCCGTTTACTATTATTATTAATATTACAACTTAATTTAAACCTTTTCTATCATGGTGCTTCCACTGACACAAAATGTAATTAACTTTTTATTAATTCTACCTTCATTACCTTTATTTCAAATTCTTTTTTTTTTATTATTTGAATATACTGTGAAATTGACGTGCCTTAAAGACTTCAATTTGAAAAAGAATATTTAACTTACTGTCATATTTTCTTATTTTCAATTTATTTCACAAGGGAGTGAATAAGTTTTACTTCACCGCAGGCTTAATGCTTAACTTTCTTATTTAAGAGGCTCCAAAACTTTATATACGAAAACTACTTGTCGGATTTTAATTTAATTAGCATGGTACTTGAAAGTTAGCGCACGGAAGTTCCCACACCAAGGATGTGTTTTGTGTTTTATATATTTATAAATCTTATTTTAAGTATAATAGTTTGATGAACATATTATACCCAGCCAATTTAAATTTTGTTTGAGATTAATCCTTGTAGACATATTTTGCTTTCTCTAATTAATTTGTTTTTCTTTTTTATGTTACAGGTATGTAAAAATAAACTGGGATAACAGTGATAGAACTATTTTAAGTAAGTCCAACTTTTTTAGTATTGTTAAGTTATTTTTTATCAATAAGATCGGCCAGTTATCTCGTTAGGATGAAGATTTACTAAAGAAAGGTTTTAAATGAAAGTTAAGGCTTTAAAAAATTCATTAGATGGTCACAACTACGGGGGTCCTTGGAAGAACAACTTTAAAAGCTTATATAAAAGCCCCAATTTGTATAGCAAATCACTAAGGTCAAATTTTTGTCTTCGTTCTAGAACTTCAAGTAAACTTGAGTAATGGGCGTTAAAGTCCGGATATTATTGGAATTAGAGTTACCCTGAAAGGGAGGCATTGGCCATTCCAAGAAAACAGTTGTTGTTGCTATATGTTTATTGCTTATTTAAAGCATTTTAAATATTATTTTAAGTGTTAAGTGTAAATAATGATTTACTTAATCAATATTTATTATATCTTTGGTTTTTGAAAATCACTTCAATTACAAAACAATTTTTTTTTATTAAAAAAAAATAGTTCATAGTAATTTATATGAATAAAAGTTGATTTAGTTGTTACTTTACTTCGTTGGAGCAAGGTTGCATTAGCTATGATCTCCTTAAATGGTGCTTATTGAATGTCAGCATCTTTATTGGAAAGAAGTTTGTCCCTGAAGCTTTATTTATAAATATAATTTTACAACTTCGTTTTTAATTTTATTTAAATATATATATAATACTAATTCACATAATTGTATTCTAATATACACCTAAAACTTTTAACTTAAATTTATCTTTTTCAAAATGAATGGGATAATTAAATTTAAAAATGTAATGCAATTAAATAAAAATTCAATTAATTATCCAATCTTGCTGAATCTTGGCATTTCGACTCTCTACCGATACAAAATCATTGTAACAAATATAATAATTAATTAAATGTTACTAATTAATTAATTTTAAATTATNAGTTAAGGCTTTAAAAAATTCATTAGATGGTCACAACTACGGGGGTCCTTGGAAGAACAACTTTAAAAGCTTATATAAAAGCCCCAATTTGTATAGCAAATCACTAAGGTCAAATTTTTGTCTTCGTTCTAGAACTTCAAGTAAACTTGAGTAATGGGCGTTAAAGTCCGGATATTATTGGAATTAGAGTTACCCTGAAAGGGAGGCATTGGCCATTCCAAGAAAACAGTTGTTGTTGCTATATGTTTATTGCTTATTTAAAGCATTTTAAATATTATTTTAAGTGTTAAGTGTAAATAATGATTTACTTAATCAATATTTATTATATCTTTGGTTTTTGAAAATCACTTCAATTACAAAACAATTTTTTTTTATTAAAAAAAAATAGTTCATAGTAATTTATATGAATAAAAGTTGATTTAGTTGTTACTTTACTTCGTTGGAGCAAGGTTGCATTAGCTATGATCTCCTTAAATGGTGCTTATTGAATGTCAGCATCTTTATTGGAAAGAAGTTTGTCCCTGAAGCTTTATTTATAAATATCATTTTACAACTTCGTTTTTAATTTTATTTAAAAATATATATAATACTAATTTAATTAAAGTGTTGATCCCTTTTAGTTGTAATTTCTTTCTATTGAAGTGGTTTAGTATATAATAAATTTCAAAATTTAAAAATAACGTCTTCAGCCTGTAACAATGATTCCTAAATCAACAAAAGGCAATAAATAATTAGTTAGCAATTAAAAATCTTTAATAATTGGCATAAAAACTTGCATTAACATTAAAATGCATCATATGACCATTACAAAAAGGTTTAAGAACGTTAAGATTAATGATTATATTAGTTCATAGTGTTAATGGACTGGATTTGAAGTGGATTTGACCAATTTTTATATTTATGTTTTATAATGTGAAGTAAAAGTAAAATGGTAAACTATTAAATGTGTTAGAAAAGGTAGTTAATAAGTCCGGCTATCTCTATTCATGATAATTATTATTTTACCAAGTTTGTTTGCAACATGTATTCATTGGGTGACGATGCTTTTCATGTAAGAATGCTGGACCGACTGGTTTATTAGTATGAGTTCCTGTTGGAAAGTATGGTATGTGTAGGGTAACTAGTTTGGCTAAGTTTAGCCATGATATCATCCCTCTTCTCTACATAATAATCATATTTTTTTAATGTATACAATCTCGCTTGGCCTACACACCTTATTTATATTTTACTTCATCCATATTAAAATTTATTACCTACATTTTTACTTTCTGATATAAGTTATTAATAGAGAAAGTATTGTCTTCGTCTTATGTTCTCTTTGTTTTTATAAAATACAAAATACTCCTAGACTTCAAGTTTATCAACCCAATTCTCCCAATACACCCTATTAGTCCTAATTGTGACAGTTAAGATTTTATTTCAATACAGCAATCAGCAAATAAACAGGATAGGTATGCGATTGTTAAAACTAAAGAAATAAAAAACCATTTATTGTCAGAACATTCAAAATTATAAATAATACAGTCTTCTTATTGAAATACTTATTATTATTACAAAATCAATTTCTTTATTCCATTTGTAAACATATTTCGGCAAATCAGAATAATTCTGTGGAGTGACTTAACTTTAACTATCAATGCGATTATTAAAATTAAGTCAAATAAATTCTCGCGCGAGACAAAGTTGCGAAAGTTAACTTAAATTATCTGTAAATTATAGTTAAAATACTTTTTACAATCATTTACCATAGCTAGTCGTTTTTGTTTAATTTACTCTTTTGTTGAAATTAGATTTGCTGATTGATTATGATTGTCCCTAGCCCTTCATATTTTTTTTTATAAACAACACTAATATACTTTTAGAGAGTCTGTGTACTTACTGATAGTACCGCTGAAACCAGCCTCTTTTTTATCTCATCCATAAACTGAGAAATACTCAAATAAAAACAATTGTACCGAACTTATACAAATAAAAATAAATAAATAGAATATAATATATACTCCAGTCAATATAGGTTTTTTCTGCGGAATAATTTTAAGCCACGATATTTTTTCACAGAGAGCTTTGTTATGTCATTGCAAATAATATATGAAAAGTCCCCAACTTTTTTATGTACGCTTCCCTCTTTTTTTAGAGAGGGGGAGGAGGGGGGTAAAATTTAAAGGACTTTAGCTAAGCGAGTGGGGTATCATTTTCTATGCACTTTTTTACGCTGAATCGATTAAAACAAGAATCAAGTCGATGCGACCTATAGTTTGGAAGATATAAGGGGTTTTATGTATAAAAAACACAAATATTTTAATGTAATGACAAGAATTTTTTTAGCCAATTGGAAACTTTTAGGAAGGTCCCTGGAGAAAAAATCGAAAATTAATTTCTAGTGATAACCCTAGGAGGTGTACATTAAAATATTTGATTTTCTTTATACATAAAACCCCTTATATCTTCCAAACTATAGGTCGTATCGACTTGATTCTTGTTTTAATCGATTCAGCGTAAAATAGTGCATAGAAAATGATACCCCACTCGCTTAGCTAAAGTCCTTTAAATTTTACCCCCCTCCTCCCCCTCTCTAAAAAAGAGGGAAGCGTACATAAAAAAAGTTGGGGACTTTTCATATATTATTTGCAATGACATAACAAAGCTCTCTGTGAAAAAAAATGTGGGCTTAAAATTATTCCGAAGGAACACCCTTTTTTTGCCTAATTTTACTGGACTAATACCTATATTTACTTATGTTATAACGAAATATGATGTATAAATAAAGTTGGAAGAAATTTAAAATTGATATTTGTTAAAATCTAATTTTTTGGATTTCAGGATTAAATTTCTTAGGTAGGTAAAGAACAGGTTCCGGGTTGTCCTTGATTCGCTTGTCCCTCCTTTTGAAAAAAAAAGTCGTAACTTGGATGGAACGGAACCTGTGATCCTTATCGAGTTGGGTTTACTCCTTATTTTTTGTAACTTCTTGTCTAAGGTTAAACAGTCTAGATTGTTAGAGTTTCATTTAACTGGGAGTAAAGGTTTTGTTTAGCCTTGTAGTCAGACGAGTCGTCCTGAATTCCATGAAGAAGAATGTTAGGGAATCAGAAGAAGTCTTTGTTTGAATTGTTTTAACATCACTTTTCATTAGTTGTAGATTCAATGGAATTGATTTCGATCTGTTGAAATGGCTAATGACTTCCGTTATCAAAACCTGTGCAACGGTCCCTTCGTTCTTTAAACGCTTTTTAAAACATCATTTTGATAATCAAGTCTGAATCAAATTAATAATCTGCAACAGGTTTCAGCCTTTATACTTTCTCTCCCCCTGTTTAATAAGTGTTCTATTCAATTAGGATATAACGGCTTTAATTTCACATACTGTTTTCGACCTACTTATTAACTGTGTTTGGTTACACCATAACGTTTCCAAAATTAAATTTAAGCTTTTTTATAGGCGAGGGCGTAAAATATAGCTATTGTCGATGCGTCCAATTTTTTTAATCATCAAACTTGTAAGCTTGATTTTAGCATTTTTTTTTTTTTTTTTTTAATTCTATTAGACAATTTTTTCTGGAATCACGCACGATCAATTAATTATCTATGTCAAAAGAGGATGATTGTAAAAAAAATTGTTTGGTTATTCATCCGTCCCTTGATATTATTAATTAATATGAAAAAATAAATAAATAAAAATTCTCGCTTGTATGGTATAGGCTCCTCTACCTCTTGCATTATGATGTGGCTCTTAATTGAATTTAATTTGTTTGTTATATTAATAAATAAAATAATAATATTGGTCAAGTTGCTCGCTTGTCAAAACACATGTTAATTATTATTGAAAAAAAATCTAGTTATTTGTAATTAGGTTCGTAATGTGATAACGATAAATAAAGTTTTCTATTACTGATACTAATAGGATGGTTGTATCGTGTAGTTAGTTTATTTCTTGGTAGATTTAGTATTGTTTTAAATGTCCATTAGATGAGCTGATAGTGGGCGGTTGTACGGGTATGATCTTGACCCCTGCGTGACGCCATGAGCCCCTTGCAATTCCCTCGCCTTGAACATAAGGCTCCGAGCCTCCTGGTAAGACCCCCCTTGGTCCGTTTGGCAAGTCTGGCACCGGGAGGTATGGGGTGTACAACGAGTCGGAGGGAGAGAGGAGCTCACTATATAAGTATAATCATCTCATCCCAAGGAATTCTCCATCACTATAAACATTCCCATCCTTTCCAAGACCTCTGAGCTCTGAGTCACATTATTCATTCGATTCACTGCGCGGTCTCTTGTCCTCTATTTTATCCCTGACAAATGTTGTCAAATAGGTAATGGACACGCAATATTGTTATTTATCCCCTTTTTGCGTTTCTAAAAGGTGAGATTGAAGCCATCTTGTGATAGGGTTTTATATAAATCTTCGGATTGATTTCTTTTCTCTTTTTATTAAGTATTTTTATCCATAACATTTTTTTAAGAAATTAGTTTTAGAAGAAGAATTAGCCATTACAAGCCTGTATGTGTCAATTTTGTAGAATTATTTCGTTTGTCTAATGTTACTTTTATTTTTACCTTAGTATAGAGCGATACTTATGATGAATATAAATTACTGTTTATATATTCATTTTGCAAACTTTATTATTATTATTTCTTATAATTTTATTTATAGGTTTTGTTCGAATGTATTTACAACTGCCTAGTTTAGTTATAAATGTTTCTGAGGTTTCACCTACATTATGTTGTTGTCTGAATTAATATTCTTAAATCATGTTATTCAGTTTATCAGTTTTAATTTTTATTTTAGTTGGGTTACTTTTATGAAATAGGTTTATTTTATAAAAAAAGGCTTGAAAGATTCTCTGTAAGGTTCAATGTCCTACGGTATATACACTTTTTTCTGTATCCCGTTAAAGATTTATTACAGTTGCGTGATCGTTAGAGAGAGCTGATTAAAATTCGTACCCTATGCCATTTTTAGTGAATAAAAAACCTAAGTATGCGAAAGTTTGAGGATCTGAAACGTTTTAAGGTTTCTTTACTCGAATTTCCTTAAACTGTAATGAAGCTGTTAACAGGAGTCCACATGTCATCTATTCTTCTTATTGCTAAACTTGTAAATCCAGCTCTTGATGACCTACATATCTATCACTCATTGTCAGCATTGAATCTTATTATAATAAAAGCAAGACAAGCCATACAAAAAAGAACAAATTCGAAGGGGAAAAAAACAAAGGAGGAAAAAAGCCAATGAATTCTCTTCATCTTCACGCTCTATCTGCTTCGGAGATAATTTTTTGTAAGCCCCTGTTATGGCGGTAGTTTCTGGTCAAGAGGTTTGTTGGGTTATCCTTGTTTTTTTTTTTATCGGTCCTTTGTTTCTTGGTTCACGGGCTGGTAAGGCTTCGAGAGTTGTTTTTTGTATGGTGGATTTGACCATGCAGTGTTGACTGCGGTCTCGATGAACTGACCAACAGGCTTCCCTCTTCTTCATAGAAAAGTTACTTGTGGTTTTAAGAAACCATCTCGTCTTGATCTCTTTGGTGGAATAGACATTCCACTTCACCCGCACCAGTTTACTCCAGTCTCTTCAAAATCCATACCTTCTTTGATACTTGATATTTTCATTTGGTTTAAATTCAATCTACATCGTCCTTCTGACTTAGTTTTATACTGTTTAATTAGTTGTGAAATATTAATGGTCATCTATGACAAACAGTTGATGTTTTAATAATGCCGCACCTATGACTTGTTTTCTTAAGTTGTTTATTAGAATTTCATCCATACTCTTACATTCACCACTAATACCAATTTGCCGCTTTGCTGCTCTTGCGTATATATTGGTACATTTCTTAATAACTGAGTTGTGAGACTATGGAACTCGAATCATATACCAAATTCGTTGCAGTCTTTTTACCTCTCGTTTTTTAGTGTAACCTTCACTTCAATTCTACGATAGTCAGAGCACTTAATTTGTTATTTCAAGGTTCAAAACTTTATTTCGAACTCTAAACTTTTGTTATCTCTCAACTCTGCTATTAAGGGATTTCATTCTCTATTTCCTCGTTGCTGTCATCTGTTCTATAATAACTTTTTCTTTTGATGTGTTCTCTCTACTTCTTTTATTTATTATGTGTATCAAGTCTTTAGCTCTATTCCCAAAAATATTGATAATTAAAAACAATTTATATTAAGCAGGTTATTCGTTTATTTTGTATTATTACTGGTATCATTTTATATTATTATTAACTTAATTTTGAATTATTACTGATGTATACAATATGTCTTTTGCGAATTAAAGTGCAACAAGTTTTGGGAATTAATTATGAATGAACTAAATGCATCATAGACACATACTAATATTAATGCATCAATGCGTCATAGTGTACTGTCTGGGTGTGATGAAGCATCGCACTTGTCATTAGAAACATGTGACATGTGTCAGCTACCGGCACTTCAAGGTCTTCCTTCTCTAGTTATCGTTCTACAGTCCGTTATTTTCATTCGTAATCTCGCATCTTTTGGACCGGAATCCACGTGACGTTACTCCAAAAACTCTGATCATGACACTTTCTAGGTCCTCGGTCTCGGTGCTGGAAGAAGCTTTAGTTCCGCTTACCGCTATTGCTACCGATCTTACAACGTTAAAGACTTTCTCCATTTTCTTTACCTCCTCGTACTTCCTCCAACCAGATGACATCATTTGGTTCTAATGAACTCCAGCACGGTTATTATTTTTCTTCTTTTTCTTGCTGTAATTTTTTTAAAACTATTTTTTGCCCCCTTTGTTACGGAACTGAATGACTTTTTTCCCTTCGTTCCCTCTTGTGGTATCATTTATTCTTGAAAACCTTTGATCTGATTCTTTTTCTACTTTACAAAGGCCTCTAGTTGTTTTTATTTATACTTTTTTTAATATACATTCTATATTTATTGTTACCTCAGTAAGTTCTCATGACTTAAACAAACATCTTAGATATCTATTATTACATCATCTGTTATACAAAAAACTTTTAGATTGTAGGGTTTATCCTTCCAATCTTCATTCAAAGACCTGTTGCGCTATCTTTACACTCTTGTCTATGTGGTGTGCTTTAGATGTATTAGGTAGATCCTTTTTTTTAAATTTCTTTTTGAATTGGTACTTCTACTACTCAGAGTTCGTGTTTTGTAACTTGTTGATTTCATGGCCCTTCCGAAGAAGTTTTGCTTCCGGCAGTGTAAGACAACTATGCACGCGAAGTTGAAGGTGGACTTGGCAAAACAATAGATAGATTATAATCATTATTTCTTTTAGTCTCTATTTTGCGTCCTTGAGTTTTTACTAAACCTGGATTTTAATTTTTGACTTTAGTCTTTAATCAGAAATCTTCGAAATAAAAAAATGTGAAGAGGTTTTCTTTTGTGTATTGATTATAGTTGTTAGCGTAGATTTTATTATTGCTATGAAATAATAACAATTATGTAAAATTTAAAAGAGTATTTTAGGCTATGAATCTGTACTTAAATATTCAATCTAACTATCTTAGTAAGTGCGGTTATCATATTGCCTTAAATAATTATTGATAATCTCTCTTTTTTTACATCCTACCACCTATTTTTCGGTCACCTTTTGTTCTTTCTCTTGGTCATTACCGGGTATGTGATATCTTTATTTTCGATCAGTCTATGTACATGAAACAGTTTTATTTAGGGATCACTAAACAATAATCTGTTCTTATATAACATGCTCTGACTAAGTTTAAAGGGGTTTATTTAAAAAAGCATTTAATTCGATTTAAGAATGTTAGGTAGAGATGATTATCTTTCAGTTACATCTTGCGACGTGTGCTCGCACTGTGTTACAGCTCAGCTTCACGGACCACCGGACAAGTGAAAGTTTTTGATAATTATTCATTCATCCGAAACATCAAAAGATGAATGACTTGTCCCCTTATCTTAAATCTCCAATGTACAATTTGTTTCAATGAATAATTGTCGGCTTTACGGTTTTTCTGATTAGGATATAATTAGAAAGTATTACATGGTAATTATAAGATTGTTTCTCATAGACATTATTACACAATTTACATGAATCTTGATTTGTCTCTTCAAGAAGACGTCTCTTTTTCAAACATTTCCTTTTACGTAATTTTTATGTATTAATTCTCAAACAATAGTAGCTGAAATTTAAGTTTTATCTAAATTTATACTTAAGTAAGCCCTTCGTAGCAATAGTGAGTTCTGATTTTAGCCAGGACACTTTGTATTCTTTTATCTTTTTAATCACTAAAATTATTTAAAAAATGTTGGTATTTCTTACTGTTACATAAAAAATCACAGGGAAGTGCTTGCATCCAAGTACTTTTTAGGGTTTCGTAGATAGTTAATTATATACGTTATTATTTATGAAATAACATTTTTTTATTGGAACGCAGTACCTTATGGCACATTAAAGAGTCTGGAGCCCGGGATTGAATACGAAAAAAATACTGTCACGAAATCAGCTGTTGACGATAACTTGAGTAAAAGTTGACTCATTTAGTTGAAATTTGGTATACATGTTTATTTTACCAATTCCCAGGATGATTTCGTTGGACATCGTTATCCGCCCAAGCCTACGCGCGCATCGCTCGGCCTAAACGTTAGCTTTAAATGTTGAATTTGAATTTTAGGACGGAAAAAAATTCTAGCTTCATCTATTCAATGAGACTAAGAACTTTTTTAAATACTATTAACACCGATCGCTAAAGTTATTAACGTGGACCTAAACGTTTAAAATAGAGAAAACAAAGTTTTTACCGATATCTTACGCTCCTAACGTAACGATTTTAATAAAACTTCATACACATCGTCGAAAGTACAATTAAACTGTTGTAAAATTTTAATCTGTTCAAGCAGAAGTTTTTGTGTGATTAAGTAATATATTTCATAAAATTTAAATGGAGTAGGCGTAAGGGTTAGGGATTAGTCCTGTTCCCTCACTGTACTGAAACCATCCTCCTTAACTATCAACTCATCATGATGCCCAGAAGACTGATACTTATATGGGACCAACAATAGGCTATTTGTGACCTCTACCATTAAAATCAGACGTATAGTTTTTATAAGTTTTTTTCGCAAAAAGTGATCGACAGACCGACTGAAAGACCAAAAATCTCTGATGAATGAAACGGATCATTCTTGGAATTTTGTAAATTGAGATACAACCAATTTTTGTTTTTCAACGATGACAGATGCCGTTACCTTTGGTAGGTTGGAAGCAAAAAGTAAATAAATTGGAAATGTTGTGTGTATGTATCCTTTACTTTTTGTAATATTTACATATCAATATATTATAACAGTGTACAAACTTCTTAATTCTCTGTTTTGCATGAGACAATCAACTAAAACAAAGGTACTTTGTTAAGGACAATTGTACAATTTTTTCTTTTGTTAAAGTAATATAAATGACTTAACGTATGATAAAATGTTAGAAACCTATTCAACCATATATAAAAGTGATTTTTTTTAACAATCTATTCTTCGATTTTTTGTACTTTCCCTTTCAATTTTTCTTGTATATTTATTTATTTTTTATTTAGACACTTAATACATTTTTTTTTTGTCTGATTGTTAGTAAGTTCCGCCCAGAAGAGCTTATGTTCTTTATTTATCAGCGAGTTCTTTTCTTTTACCTTACAAACCACCGTTTATTTTCTTGGTCTATTATTTGGTTTATTTTGTTTGACAGTAGGAAACTAATGACTGTGATGTAGACAGTACTTTCTAACTTTTTTATAATTACCCATTCATCTTCATTGATTGCATTGAATTCTTTTTCTAACTTATTCCTTTTTATTTCCACCTGGTATTATTGTTTTTGGAACTTGTTTACTTTCACCACTGATTAAGAGGATCTATTGAAGGTCCCATCCTATTAATAGTCAATTAAATGATCTAACCAATAATGATTGGAGGTCGAAAGTAATAAAATAATTTGGTAATAAGAAAATTATTGACTGTTGATTTTTTTTCTATAATAAAAAAATTAGAAGAAATTAGGTCTACGCTATGACTTACTCTGGAATAATTTTAATTCCCTTAATTCATTCACAAAAATTAATTTAAATATACTCAAATAAATAGAAGAAATTATAGTATTTCCTTGACACCTGATCGTCCCCCGAGTTGAGTTGCAGGAGTTTTCTTCAATACACAGGGTGGGCCAAAAAAACGCACTTTTTTAACACTTATAGCTCAGCTTCTGTAATAGATAGGGATGGGGTTTGCGGGGTCTGAAAACTACATTCTTCAACTTTAAATTTCATATATATAACTTAAAAAAATTGGGTGAAAGCCATGCAATGACGATTTGAAATAAGGTCTTAAAAAAAATCCCTCCACCGTATGGTAATTTATTCTATCAAAACTACTATACCAAACAACGGTTACTACCCGGACTACGACTTTTTTCAAGACCCTATTTCAAACCCTTATTGTATGGCTTTCACCCAATAGTTTTTAATGTTATAGATATGACATTTAAAGTAGAAGATGTAGTTTTCAGGCCCCGCAAACCCCATACCTCTATCTATTACAGAAGCTGAGCTATAAGTGTTCAAAAAAGTACGGTTCTTTTTGGCCCACCCTGTATATTCATTGTCCTTAATTCTAAGCATTTAAATTCACAATAGAAAACATATAAATGCATATTAAGTCTATGATTTCATATGTATATTGTTTGAAGTTACATTAATATATGTTAAATTTAATAGGATTGTTATTTTTTTTTTTTGCCGCTGTAGGACACGTTTTCTCTTTGCTTTAATAAATATGATAATTTTCTATTCTATGTAAAATATTTATTCTTGTAATTCTGTATACAACGTGTTATATTTATAACTATTCTAAATGCGTTTCTATTCATTTCACAATTTATTATTATAGGTAGTAAGTAAGCATTGTATCTATTATATACATCAATTTAAATCTAAATAATATAAATTATTTCTTCCTAGCTTACAGAAGGTAGCGGAAGCTATTATGATCATTCCGAAAAACGAACTTTTCTCATATCACCGAATCCACAAATTTCAAGCAAAAATCTGTTTCAAACATCAGGGATTTATTTTTGGTTACGTGTCTGTTGTTCAATTTTTGCACATCAATGCACACAAACATACTTTTATTTTCATTTATATCTTTAAATTATGACTAGAGAGGTTAATAAAAGTAACACAACAATATTGTTACACCACAATATTATTAGTCAATTATATCAAATGTTGGCATACTAAGTGAAAGACTCCTATATGCTACATATTTACTTTACAATCATTTATGACTTAAAATGGGTAGAATAGAGCCATAGAAGGATTAAGGTAAGTGATATGGACGCTGTCAGGTTATTCATTAAAATTAGCTAACTGTAATATCCTTATTTTACCATACCTAAGATATATTATGTACCTTAAAACTGATATAGGTTATTTTACAAAATTATTTTAGGTTTAACAAGGACAGAGTGATTAAGGTGAATATTTCATTAAAAATTCCACATTTGTGTCTTGGATAGCTCTTTGAATTTCCAAGTTTTCTAAAAAGTCTATTTTCCTATTTTTTTTTTACATGTGTGTTGTAGTTCATAATTTTTTATATCAAATGTATGATCACTTTGAAGTTTACATGTTTGCGTATGTTTATTAATATAAAATTGTCGTCACAATATTGTTGTGCCACTTTTATTTATTTACCTCTTTAGTCATATTTATAATTATAAAGCGGTACCACAAAATCTCAGTCAAAACAACCAGTCATTTAAATTATCTTTAATAGCACTTTTTAAGAAATTAAAATGGTATATAAAACGTATAACCTCCTGATGGTCCCATAATTATTCCAACTATCTGGATTATTTTAATTAAGTAAAATTTAATTGATACTTTTATTAATTTAAAAGTAAATTTTGCATAATTTAAATTATTTAATTAATTTTATTTTATATAATTTCTTTTACCATAAATAAAATGATTCAATTATCAATTAGGTATTTATCTATTAATTATTATTATCATAGAAACAATCGAAATATGGGGTATATATGGGTCAATATATATGTCACAAACACATATATATGGGTCGTAAAAGCATAACATCAATAAGGTATACGTGATTTACGCGATAACACTATGGGCTACGCAAATTGGCAGAGGCTATTGCTTTATGTGACTAGTTGTCGCCCGAAAACATTTGATTTAATTTTCCTATAATCTATTAAAATAAAAATGTTATATTTCTTATTTGGTTAATTAGCCCGATTCATTTGGTCAGTTGGTGCTATTATTGTTTTGTTTTTATAATTAATGGCGTACTTTCTTTATACTTAAAACATATTTTACTTTTTCAAAATTACAAACTCATATTGTTGATGTACTTTTATTAAAAATCGTAAATTATTTATTGAAGGTTATAATTTGCTTTGATAAACTCATTCAAGCCTTCCTCTCGCTAGAATACAATTGAGTTTCTAAAATATATTTAAATCACGTTGTCAAAATCACTGTACGCTTTCATCTTTGTCAGATTATATTATACAACTGAATTCAAATAAATCGTATTAATTCGACCACATCGTGTTTTTAAATTATGTCTGATATGAATTTTAAACTAATGATCTTAATGTGCCTTTCTTTTTCTTATACTAAATGCAATATTATTAATTAGGTATATCAATCACTATGATCATTTCAGATATGATTATCGATAATAATTCTGATGGTTTAATAAAAGTACTGAAATTGTAATTTAATTAATTAAGTTGTTTGCTTGAGATTAAGGAGAGAATTAAAGCCGCGGAGTAGTAGTAGCCTATAGAAGGCATCGGCAGCATTTTGAAGAACGAAATTATTTTGTCTTTTATTTAAAAAATTCGATACAGAAATCCGATTCAGACATCAGGGAACGTTATGGTTTCGGCTCCGTCTTTCTGTCTGTTGGTCTGCCGTCTAACATTTTTCCAACCACCGTTTCTTAATAACTATTTTAATTGCACCGATTTTAATGAAATTTTTAATGGTAGATTAGTAAATAATTAGCCAATTGATGGTTTGATATTAATTTAAACCATCGCACACTTGATATTGCATTAAGATAGATGTGACCCTACTGGGAT
The DNA here is from genome assembly GCA_001010745.2 of Gerris buenoi. NCBI lineage: Eukaryota > Metazoa > Arthropoda > Insecta > Hemiptera > Gerridae > Gerris > Gerris buenoi. Next base: position 347,983 of record KZ651060.1, read on the forward strand.
TAAAATCAGATCTAATTCTCATGCACAGCTATTTGTTTAATAATAGGATGCAAGAAAGCTATGTGCTACTCAAATTAGCAGACCATTTTATTTGTATTGTTTATACTGTCTGTAAAAGAAATGAACATAAGCAATACCGTCTTAGAAGTTTTACTTGCATTCCTTTCTCCCTGTATATCACCTTATTATGTATTATATTTCTTTGCAAACAACCCACTCCTTAACTTGTTAAAAAAAAGTGTTTTGTCTTGATCACACATGTTAATTTAATTTCAATTTAAATAAGTTGAGTAGGACTTGTTTATTGACAATTAAGAAGGATATAGTATGTTTTTATTTAGTGACGGGACAATAGTTATGTGTCGCTGATAGAACAACAGTAGTGTTGAATATCAGAACGCATCCAACAAAGAAACAAACCCTCTGTACACATCCAACCGCAACAGACAACAACATCCTTTACTCTGCACTATAGACTAGTACAGACGTCTCAGAGTTACACCTACGTCTCCAACAATATAACTAACTTGCATATTAATCTTCCTACGCCCAAACACAGACACCTATTTCAGCGTCGTTTTTAATTATACTTGTTTTACCCTTACATGTTCTAATAACACAAAGAATATAATTAGCTTTACAAGTGATGTGCGAATTCAAAATAAAATATATGTATCGTGTAACACTTTCTGCATTGTGCCGAGCTATCTATTAAGTGAAGCAAATTGTTCAAGCAAAGCGATAGAGCTCATTCGAAATTTCGCAGGAAGTATTAATTCGAGATGTTAGTGAAAAAATATTTTTATTATTGTATATAAATCAAAGAGGTGTAGTTAAATAACCAAACAACGTCTTCACACTAAAAATTGTTATTGAAACAACTATTCTTCAGCCAAAGCAGACTTCTTCAGGTAATCTAGAGGTTGCTAATCGACTTCGAAAGTACTTAAAGGACAAATTACTTGTACTTTAATATATATGTCTGTGTCTATTTTTATCGACTTTTTCACCTTAAGCTAGAGGCATATATTATACTAGCTGAATACCCGTGCTTCGCTACGTGGTGTTTTTAGGGTTTTGTTGGTAAAACCAAAAAAAAAGAAACACTTATAGTTTCGTTCTTGTGTCTATCCATCTGTCTGTCACTCTGTACGGTACGGTTCCAATAACTTTTGAAGCAAAAGAGATAAAAGCGTGAAACTTACCAGTATTAAAGATCGTTTTGACGCACAAACAGGAAAAATATAGAGAACTAAAAATTATCAGGTGTTCAAATTCAAAATTGCGGATAATTCACATCGCGAGAAAAAAATATTTTATTAAAATTTTGAGTGGGGAATCAAATGAAAGGTATTGAAGAGTACATTCCAAATAT
>KZ651060.1:350572-361560 GCA_001010745.2 Gerris buenoi
ATTCATTACTTTGAAATTTGTACCCCGTACCCCTGGGTACAAAAATGAAAATTTCGCAAAATCCTTTCTTAGTGGACGCCTATGATATGAACAGAGTATATCCTGAAAATTTCAAGTCTCTCGGTTAAGCAGATTTTGCTGTGCGTTGATTCTATGTCAGTCAGTCAGTCAGTCAATCAGGACATTGCCACTTATATTATAGATAGGTATGCCTTATACATTATATTATATATGCCTTTTATATCCCTCTATCTTGTTCAATTACTCAAATTTAGGTAAATTATTGATGTATTCAAGTTTTACCTAGTCAAACTTTGTATTTACTGTGGAGGGACTCTTATGTGATTTTACTTATTTAAGCAAAACCTTCTCTTCTGTAAAAAAGGTTTAACTTTTCACATTTCATAGACTTATGATTTCGACTTTTATGACCGCTCGACTCTATTTATATCATCATTGAAAGTTTACGATGAAAGAAAAATTAAATCTTATTAAAATCTCTTTATTAGAAGTGAAAAGAAGCCGCTTATCCTTTTAATTTGATTATACTTTTCAAAGATATAAATATTTTATTGGATGGACTATGCGTGCAACCTCAAAAGTGTACTTTCAATAGCTTCGTGATTAGGATTACAGTTAATCTTTAGAACTACAATGCTATTTTTAATTTATCTCTTTCATTCATACAATATCTCTCAGCTCTCGGTATCGTTGTCGGATTAATATGAAAAGTGAAAATGATAAAACGTGCGTGTATTTTTGCTTGCATATAGTCCACACTTTCTTATACTTTTACTTGTAGGAGCACCGTCAACCCAATAAAAATTAAATTAGATATAAAATTAGAATAGTTTTTAATGTTTAAAATTTTAAATAATTTTTCTTTAATAGCCTCTTATTTATGCATCCCTGCGGTTTTATACAATTTTACTTTTGAATAATTTATGCATTATTTTAATGTATATAAAATTATTAGTTAATTTTAACTTTTTATTAAAGCTTTGTAGATTCTACTTTACTTCCATTTGAAGTACATAATTTTATTTATTTGAACTCCTTTCATATTACATATAAATTTGTACCGTTACTCTACACAACTTACTTAAGAATAAGCCTACTGCTGCTGACTTCATTTTTTATAATCTAACTTTATCTCTTTGGTTTATAATTTTATTTTCTTGTTCAACTAGAGAAATAATTAAAAATAACTGCCTAGTTCATTTTATTCTCCAAAAAACCTTTAGTTTATAATTATTAGTCGGGATAGTTTTAAATTATAATTTTAATTATGCTTAGATTGAAAATACTCCTATAGGTACACTTAAATTTAGTAAAATTAAGTCACAAATAGCTTTATGGTTTCTTATCTTTTTTTTCTTTATGGATTTATCGTTCCAAATAAATTCATGCACAGCGGTTTGGCGTATTTTATTAGGTCGTGTTTTATAACTTCACTACTAAAACATTTCATTTCTAAATTTTATTAGATTATTATATTTGTTCAAACTATTAAATTTTACAAATAGGAGTTTGGTAAGATTACATAAATAATAATTTATCACTTTATAAAATTTACTTTCTCTATTATATTAATTATATTTTTATTTAATATAACATGATTTACTTTTAACATTTTTAGTATATTTTTATTTTTTTTTTTTTTTTTATTACGTAACTATTATTCTAGGTTATTTCTTTTAAATATAATTATTATTTAACATAAAAACTAATTAAATTATTTTACTAGTAACTGACATGTTTATAAAAATGGTAAAATAAAAGTTATGAAATGGGTTTAATTAAATACATAATATAATTAATCTTACTGGCATCAATATTGGTAAAACTAGAACAAAATAAATTGGTAAGGCGTGAATTCTCACGTAAACAGGGTTTCGTTGGTATTGTGAAACAAAATTAGTAAGGGGAAGGAGGGGGGAAGGGGGGACACGAAAAATTTGATGTTTTTTAACAAAATGGGGCCGAAAATAAACACTAACCCTAAGTGGTATATATATTTGGAATCTACTCTTCAATACCTTTCATTTGATACCCCATTTCAAAATTAGGGGAGGAGGGGGGATGGGATTATTAATTTTTTGACAAAATGGCGGGAAAAATGAAATATTAACCTCAAGTGTTATATATATTTGTCATCTATTCTTCAATACCTTTCATTTGATACCCCACTCAAAATTTTAAAAAAATATTTTTTTTCGAGTGACATGAATTATCCGCCATCTTGGATTTCCAGTACATCAGATCGAATTGCTAATCTTATTTTTTCTATGGCCCAGCAGACCGCACATTTTGCATATTTTTCTATATTTTTAGTAATAGCGCAAGTACGGTTTTAGGGGGGGGGGGACACTTCCCCCAAGTGGTATATATATTTGTAATCTACTCTTCAATACCTTTCATTTGATACCCCACTCAAAATTTAAAAAAAAAAAAAAATTCTCGCGATGTGAATTATCCGCCATTTTGAATTTGAACAGCTGATTATTTTGAGTTCTCTATATTTTTCCTGTGTGCGCGTCAAAACGATCTTTAATACTGGTAAGTTTCACGCTTTTATCTCTTTTGCTTCAAAAGTTATTGGAACCGTACAGAGTGACAGACGGACAGACACAGGAACGAAACTATAAGGGTTTCTTTTTTTTTGGTTTTACCAACGAAACCCTAAAAAGTGCTAATATACTAAATAATGTTTGTTACAAAAGTGAATATTTCATAAATTCTTTCAAACATTTTTGATGTATGTAGAAAAAATATTAGTTTAATTTTAATTTAGTTTATCTTATAAGGTTTTAGAGAAAGTAGTTCAATTTATAAAACCAATATATTAAAGAGAAAAATGTATTTCCTGATCTTATTTTTTACCTTTTTTTTAATTTGATTACTTTAAGTTTACGGAACGTAACTACTTTGTACTAAATAACTTAGAGGAGAAAAATCCTTCTCCTTATTATCGCCTGATCTTTTCAAGCCGACTAAATTTACTATTTTGAAGTTTCTCAAGTCTTTAAAGGTTTTATCTTCTTCTTTAGCTCACATTATTTGTGCTGTTTATTACTTAAAATCTATGTTTGCCTTATGCTTAAAAAATAAAACAGGTAATTACATATATTAAAACTTACATTAAACATATACAACATATAACGAAAATAGACACAACTAAATTAAAATATTTAATTTATTAAAGAGGTTCTAAATTAGATGTATTTCGTTGTTTTAAGAAATGAGTTTCTAGTCATATTTTGTGGAACTCGTGTAAAAACTTAAATTCCTTATTACTTATTACAAAATAACAATAATCTAACCACTATTATCATTACCACAATATATCAGTCAATACAACCAATATCTTTCGATATCTAATGTTTAATACAAACGGTTTCGACCACTTTAGTTGATGATCATCCACAGTAAACTACCAAACTGATCATTGCGGATTCACCATTACAAACTTAATTCAGTTGTTTCAAATATGATTTTATGGCTTTAACTTGATTAGATTATTAATATTAAAGTCAATATAACAATGAGAAATTACTGACTGGGATTCTTTCAGTCGAAGAATCCTATTTCTGACGCCAGATTTAAGATTATTGTCGCGAACTCATGCCTCAGGCTTTTTATCCATAACGCAGGATCAAACATTTCAATTTGTTAAAAGAGTAACATTTCTAATACAAGTTTGTTAAATATCAAATGCTACTGTTTAACAAAATATTAGTTGATCCAGTAGTGAATTAAACTCTAATATAGAAATATGCAAATTTTTCCCTTTTTTTTACTGGTCTTATATTACTTTGCTTTGTAAGTTTCATCGCACACCTATTACCCTAATTTTGAACCACTTCCCGTCATTCAATCTTCTCCAAATTTTGCACATAGAAACAACTAAGGTGAAGAATACAGAAACCAAAATAATAATAATAAAAAAACAAAATGGCGTCATATTTCTTTGCTTTTTAAGTTTCATCGCACACCTATTACCCCAATTTTGAACCACTTCCCGTCATTCAATCTTCTCCAAATTTTGCACATAGAAACAACTAAGGTGAAGAATACAGAAACCAAAATAATAATAATAAAAAAACAAAATGGCGTCATATTTCTTTGCTTTTTAAGTTTCATCGCACACCTATTACCCCAATTTTGAACCACTTCCCGTCATTCAATCTTCTCCAAATTTTGCACATAGAAACAACTAAGGTGAAGAATACAGAAACCAAAATAATAATAATAAAAAAACAAAATGGCGTCATATTTCTTTGCTTTTTAAGTTTCATCGCACACCTATTACCCCAATTTTGAACCACTTCCCGTCATTCAATCTTCTCCAAATTTTGCACATAGAAACAACTAAGGTGAAGAATACAGAAACCAAAATAATAATAATAAAAAAACAAAATGGCGTCATATTTCTTTGCTTTTTAAGTTTCATCGCACACCTATTACCCCAATTTTGAACCACTTCCCGTCATTCAATCTTCTCCAAATTTTGCACATAGAAACAACTAAGGTGAAGAATACAGAAACAAAACAAAAACAAAAAATTACATAAGTCCAGTTTTCAAAAATGGAATTTTTATATTAATTATTATTTTTACGAAGATTTTGTGGAAGTTATGCTAAATCATTTTTCTTTCTTCTCTTTTATCAGTCATCGTACACTTGAGGATGGAACCAAGAAAGTCTGTTTTTAATATTTACTACCTTTTTTATTCACCGGTATTGGAGTCGAATCTTTATTAAGATTATAACTTTAGTCTACGTCTATTTACAGTATATGCAAAACCAACAAATATATTCATTGATGGTTTTGCGGACTTTTGTCGTTTTCTTATGGTGTTTACTGTGTTAACCCACTGTGTTAAAAGGAATGCAGTTACATCCTTTTCTTTTATATTATGACCTACTCCCTTAGTTAATTTATAATAATAATTTACAATAATGAACAGATCTTACTAGAGCATTTTTTTTTATTGTCAAGAGTAAATAGTTGCTTTAATGAAGGCATCGATTTTTTTATGTTATATGTATTGAATATAATTATTACAAAATAATGTTATATTGAAACATAAAAAAATAGTTTTTCTCTTGAAAATTATCTAACGCGTATAATTAGATTAAGAATATATATTAAGAAGACAATATATTGTCTTATATTATATAGATAGATGTGCATAAAATGCATATAACTCGTACAATACCTATTATAATTCAATCTATTGGTACACAGCAGCGGTTCATCCATAAAATCGTGAAAATTAATAATATTACATTATATACTCCTCTATTGTGTGCATATCAGTAATTTATAACTGTGTTACCTGTTATAAAATTAAGTTTTAAAAAATACTTTTGGATATAGAAGGATGAAACATATTGACGATAAGTTTACCGTTACGCTCGATAATCTTGCATGCATTTTTTTTTTTTTTTGCTTAATTTATTTTCAAACTATGACATTAGCTACATGCAACAGATCGTTACACTGACTCTAAATTATACAGATTATAAATCCATTGTTCTAATTTCTGTTATCTAATTTAATATACCTACTCATATATTATTAATTAAAGAACCATTTTTAATTTGTACTGGTTTAACACTGTTACACTACACGTATAATAGTAATCAATTATAATTACAAAAGTATTTATATAATATTTGTTAATATTATCTATTGTCTTAAAGTTTCCTTAATCAATACAGTTTTTTATAATCACGATCTTGTTCTATTTATTTTGCGGTAAAAGTAAAAAAAGTTATATATTTATAAATCACTGAGTTAAAGATATAATCACTTGGATCTTTGTGTTTATATTTTAATTTTGTAATTACGATTGGTTATTTTTATAATTTTATGAGGTATACCATAGTTCTTTTTTTATAATTATTATATTTATATTCTGTTATTGTAGTTTAATTTTTATACCTTATTATATATGCACGTTTTAAGTACCGTACATTTTTTTTATTTTATATGATATGGTATGGTACGCTTATTAGTGTTATATCATCGATGTTTTGTACGCTTATAGCATAATTTACTGCTATTTATTTTTTACTGGATGCTTGCCCTCCAAGAACCATATAAAACTCAAGAAAATATAAGGAAATGAAAAAATTGTAAATCCTATTTACAGCTTAGGTCATCATATTTATAAGAGACGTGTTAATGGGTTATAATATTTTTTGTATGATGTAACTATGTACCTATCTATGTTGTTATGATGATGAATAATAATCTCAGCCTTGGCTGATCCAATCTTAGTAAAAAAAAAAAAAATAAAAAATAATAATAATAATTATTGTAAAACATGTTGTGATTAATAAAAAAAGTTCATTCATTCGTCTACGAAGTATATTTGTCGTAATTGTTTATTTAGTCTTAAAATGTTTTTAAATTAAATAAATGCTGTTATAGATAAATTTTCTGATAATATTTTAACTTTCTATCTTAATTAATGTTTCCCCCTTTGATTACATTACGTATTTTTTTCTTTTGAAGCTTTTTGTATCATACAAACTTAAACTTTAATTTCATCAATATCAATTTAAAATCATTACAGATAAAACGATTATATTAATCATGGATAATAATTGTAATATAAAATAATTTAATATCTGTAGCTTGATTTATTTGCTAACATCTTAATAACTTTATGAAAATACTCTCTCCAAACGACTTAACAAAATTTAAAAAATATAATAACAGGTTTGTTGGCCGTGTATCTGGAGGAGCGCTGTCACTTTTGGATGGTGGTGGTGGTGGTGGTTTTTTTTTTTAATGATTTTTCTCATCTGTCTCGGTGTCTTCCAGATTCTACTCGCTCTGTTTCAAACCAAACCTTGACTCGTTTTTCTCTTTTCTTTTATATATTTTTAGAATTTCTAATAAAACTCAGACTATGCTCGTGGACCTTCCTTTCAACTCCCACATATATTATACATCTTCAGTTACTTTTTTTTTACTTCGTCTTTCTTACATTATAACAGTATATAGGATGGGAAAGAAATTATTTGGTTTTTTTTTATTTTTTACATAAATTTTGCATAGAGAAAAAACTGGTTTTGTAGGTCAGATATTATGAACTTTAGAAAATGCCTAATATATGTATGAATAATATTTTTTAATTAAGAGAAAATATTAAAGGTTGATTATAATTAAATGTAATGACGAGCGTTAAAAAATGCATTGTTAGTATAATTTTAGTGCGCTTATTTTATCTTCCAACCATAAACGTTATTTGATATTTCGTAATGTGATGTTATTGATGACGTTCTCATGTATCTTATTAAGAAGGTAAAATAAACTATCAATTTTAGTGGTATCTGTTATCTTCAGGCATTTTAGCTCAAAAACAGATTTTAAATTGTTCTTTTAATCTCAAATAACCTTAATTCTCGTAATGGTGTGTCTGGAATTGATTTGAAAATGTATAAACATATACCTTAGATACGTAAACTTTATTTTATTATTATTAGTATATTTAGATTGTATCTTCCTAAGTGGAAGACGAGTATTTTTTCTACCTACTGATTTTTCCTGTATTTAAGACTGACGTTGAAAATTTGTTTTCTTTGAAGCTCACTTAGAAAATAGTTAATGGTATCAAGGAGAGTTATAGTTTCCTGTACATAATAGTGGAAACTTCCTTCATGCAAAGTATAAAATTACTGTTCGGCTCTTTCTGGTATAATAATTGTACTGAGAGATTTATGTGGGTGTTCTGTTGTCATTTTGCTTTTGATTTTTTTCTAGTTGTAATCCTTAACGATTTCACTTTCTCCTCAAAAGTAATTTATTTTAACGTAAAAGTTTTGTCGTTGTTTACTTGCATATATGATTAGTATCTCTGGGATCGTTTTTTAGTATCCGTCATACAAGTAGGATGTAATTGCCGTGATGTTGCATGTATTACAAACTATACTCTGTTCGCCCAGAGCATAGAAAGCTCGCGCCAAGATGAACTTGCCGCCCACCTAAGGATTTCTGTTTGGGATATATTTGAAAACGAAATGTTCACTTAAATCTAGTCCAGATAAAGATAATGCTGTCTGTGAGTCCGATATGTTTGCTCGCCAGTAGTTCCGTGCCTTATCATTCATCTTTCACTTAAGCTGTAGTCGAAGGTGATACGTTTCCTTCTCTTCACCGTGTGGAAAGTAGAGCTCGTTACTCTAGCTTCATCATGCTTTCAAAGTATGGTCTGTATTTCGCCGCCAATTAGGGTCGGCTTGTTTGGGGGCAAGGATTTAAGGAGGCCTAATGACTCCTCTAAACCTTCTTTCTTTTTTCTTCTGATCTTAAAAGAATTTCTTTTTTACCTGTTCTTAATCTTACCTGAAGTAGTTATTTTCATCCGAATCGAAGTCATTCAATTTTTTTTTCCAAAACTAACCTTTTGAAGTTAGTACTCTGTTCAATCACGATTATTTATAATTTAAAATCACCTTTGGATCCCGACGACTAACTTAAATCACGGTTTCATATTGCTGCCGATACTTTAGATAATTGCCTCGGTCGGCACACGTTACAGGATCTCAGAGCCCTTTAATTTTCTAATCTATTAGCTAGACTCAAGTATACCATGCCTATTTGCCCTTCGATCTGCAACATCTGTCGAGAATTTTCCTGCTGATAGCAACCATATAATTGAATTTCGTTCCGGAGAAAGTCCCTTCTCACGAATATATACGTTTTATCCGGTTCCTTTTCCAAATACTGGAGACTTGCTGCAGTACCAACTAGTTATCCTCGGGTAGAATAACTCAATTAAAGAATTGGATTCGGTTTATTGTATAATATTACTTTCCATTTCTTTTTCACCTTCATAGAAAAACTTAAATTTGTGTTTCACATTTTATAGAGAATTAAATGGATCGTATTTATTAGACTTAGAAGTAAATTTTTCTTTACATAATTTCAATTTATTTTGCTTTAATTATAGGTCCCATTAACTGAATTTTTTACGTTAAGTTTAAATTAAACAAATTGCAGTATAAATTAGTACTACCTGATATCTCTAAAATTAGTCGTAACTGTGCCATTGTTTATTTTTACTAATATTAATAAATTTTTATTTAAATAAATGTGATGCATAAAATGTTCACTGTTAATAATAAAATCTATATGGTTTTTTCTACTCTCTAATAATAGTCTTAATTAATAGTGTAGAAATTTAACAAACATCTTTCATAATATATTATTCTTTTACAATAGGCAGGCCTAGACCCTCCTTGGGTTGTTGTGTCTTGGACTTAGTTCTGTACGCTTATAATTTGAATATTTCCAATCACAGTGATACATTTGCAAAACAGTTGTTTTGCGCTAATACAAGGAATAATGGAAAGAGGAATGTGATTAAAACTGCTGTTTCTGATTCTAGGCCAAAGTGAACTCACATATTTAAATTAGATGTGCTAAAGTAATCAGTATGTTTTTTCACGTATTTACTGTCTGACCTGAGTACGTGTTTTACCTAACGAAGAACTTACAAGTCAATTTAAATTCACCTTTGTATCGTGTTATTCGATCCCCCTTTGAAGATATAAGTCTACTAGAAATATTCTACTCTTACTACTCTTTCATATACATAATTAATTTGTCCATTCTATTTGTTTGTTGTTACATTTTTATTTGAACAAATTGTTTACCCTAAATATTTCCTTGAAAAACTACTTATATAATTTGATTTTAAAGGGACTTCAATTTTTTTTTTATTAATTGCTTGTTAAAATATTATTAATTTCCAAATTATACATAACTTATATTACGTTTTTCACTGTAAAAAACAATTATTTTCTTTAAATGTATGATTTTATTTAATCTTATTTTTTTTTTTTATCTTCCCGTAGTAATAAAACTACCAAAAATTTAAAAATTGAATTTCTTATTTTTTTTTAAATACTTTTTCTTTTATATTATGTTAAATTCAAATATGATATATTTGAAGTTTTATAATTAAAAGTCCTAATAGCATGCGATATTCTCTTTACCGTAACCTTCTTTTCACAATTTCACTGTCGATGACATGGTTAAAGAAACTGGTAGTAGTAATTATACGATACTTCAATTTAAATGTGAACTATAACTCGAGGCATCGTGATCTGATAATTATGGAAAGTGAATAAAAAATATTAAATGTCAAAGTTGAATCCTCACCTTGACAAAAACTTTATGAAATTACTTGTTTAATAAAAGATTATAATTTTCCTTGTACTTATTCTCGCCTGAGATGAGCGATAAAATTAACTTGTCGTGATTTTCCTTTTAGTGTCAGCTTATTTTTTACATTATACTAGCTAGAGAGAGAGTTCTTCTGTATTTATCTAGATAAAGGCATTGTACCGTAGGTCCTTTTATTATTTAATTTATTTTTATCATAGATACATATTTTACTAAAGTACATTAACTCCTCATAATTTTACTTCTCATGTTGAGATTTCTCTAGTACTTGAACCGACATGAATTTGTATTTAGATTTTTTTTGTTACACTTTTATTTTGTTAATATGATTCAGGTCAAGCAATAAATTTTGTTTTTAGTTTCTCTGCTCGGCGAGGGCTTGTGTCGACGCCTCGCAGAAGTCGGAAACAATATATTAATCTTTCTTGAGTAGTTTTTTGAACCCTTTTTTCCAATTTATTATACCAAGAACACTACAATATTTGCATGTTTTCTTTTGGGTCTCTTCAGGTTTTTTTTTAATAAATTTAGGTAATAATAATTAAACCATTATTCTTTTTGTCTTGCTATATTTCGCCCTACACCTTGGGCTTCTTCAGGCTCTTCTTTTAAGTTCCATTATTTTATTAACATAAAATTTGTCATTAATTGGGTCAGTATATATAAAAAATTACACATAAATATAAAACTTATAACATAAACACAAATTAACATATGTCTAACACTTTTTTAAAATTAAAATTAACTTGAATCTCCTCTGTTTAACATTCAGAAGGAGACT
>KZ651060.1:366848-394975 GCA_001010745.2 Gerris buenoi
ATATATATATATATATATATATATATATATATATATATTGACTCATGTGTCCTACATGTATAAGTTAGTAAAATAAGTTAACGGTATGTTACTGGTTAAAATAAAATAGCCGAATTAAGTTGATAATGCTAGCTACTTAATTTTAGGACCTCACGAAGTTAATATCACGCGTAACCTCAATGCAAGACTATTACTGCTTTTCCCCCCTTGAACGTTTAATTTTGGTGCTTTATGACCCGATATAAACCTTTGATTTAAGAAACCTGCATTTAGTTCGTGAAACATTATGACAATATCATTATTTATCGTTTTTAATTGATATTTTATAAAAAAGATCATGATGGGATTTTTATTTTATTTTTTATATTTGGTTAATTATATTTTTGTCAGCCTTAGGATTGTTTATGTATATAAGTAATGCAAACAAATCCCATAACTAATGGAAAAATAGAAAAGTATTGTATCCTGCAATCGATGTAATCCTGCAATGGGTTGAAGATGTTCCAAATAAAGGACGAAATATCACACATATACTTTTATACTTACCCCTGAAAACAACTTTGAAATATTATTAATGTATCATGTATGTATTTTTGTACAAATAATGTATCAAAGGTTGACCTTTTTATAATTAATTATTTAAAAAAATCTGTTTCTTGAAAACTTGATAATAATAAGGGCAATCCAATTCTATCTGAATATTGAATGTATATCAGATCAAATTGTTATTGGCGATCTTGATCCACTTTCCAATTATAATTTGCTCAAACTCACGCTATATTAGAATGTTTCCTTCTCAAATACCTTGTAAAGCTCATCTAAAATCACTAGGGAAATTAAAAAAATACATATTTCTTATTACATGATTGTTTCTAGAAAAACTTAACTTTAAGCAGCTTTTAATTAGTTTAATAAATAAAATATATGTATTACAAAATCGAGATTGATTATTTACTTATTTTTCCGCATAACGAGATAAGAATTTTTTTTTTAAGTCGTGAACTGAAAGGCTGTTTTAATACCATAATCGTAATGTACTAAAATTAGAAGAGGGCAGAAAGGATATAACATCAAAGACCACATTAGTTTGGGCGTACATGCGACGCATGAAATTAACTTCGTGCCGAGCCAAAATTAAGACTTGAGGAGTGGGGGGATTTTAATAATTAACTCAGAACTTTTAATAGTGAGTAACCTATTCTTTTTTTCTATTATCTTTTCTTGTTATAAGTTTGAAGGCGTCAACGTTTAGCTTGTTATCGCTTTCGAATAAATAATTATATCCCTGTTATCACGATCGTGGTAGTTTTGTGAAAACGGTTGGAAATGGAATGCAAAGGGAAAAGTTTGAGTCCTCTGCTGAAAAGGTCAACAAAGGTGAAAATAGGGTTATATGTTAATGACTAGGAACTGTTTTTTAATTAACTTAGGACTTGACCTCTTCTACATCTTTGAAAGAAAAAGAATTTTACACCCATTTAGTCAGGAAACATGCTTTGCTTTAAGCGTAAAGTGTTGTAGGATATAATATAATTGGAATCAATACACATTTTGATTAATGTACAATATAATATTAATGTGAGCTTAAGTGAGAATTGGAAAAAGACCTATTTAGCACTTACTTATCTTGTCATGATTTATACATAGATGCTCTTAGCAGGTTCTACTGAGTCAAAGTTTTAACAGATTACATTCTTAATTAAGACAAAAGAAATGTAAGGTGATGTTGATCGATTTCTGGTGGCGGGTTTAATCAGCTTAACATTCCTCTCCTCTTTAATGATGTAAAGTTTGCATAATGTATTACTTCTGTAATGTGAATAGCTTACACTCCTTAAGCAGTATTATAGAGAGAGTTATAACAGTGTAAATGATTTAAATATTATTTGAAAAAAAATTAATGTTAATTTTTCGTTCATATTCTATAAGTTTTTAAAAGTTTTCTTCAATTTTCTCAAGAGTTGTAATCATATCTGGAATGAATTCGGACTAAGTTATGCGTACATTAGTATTGCGTTGAGAGTGATTATTTTTTATGTCTATGAGAAAGTATTGCTTTATTGTTTGCCTTTGATAATTATTATTCAGTTCAATAGTTCATTGGTTTTCTTTAGGATTTAATGCGTGTAAAACTGTCAGTCGGTTCATTTCGTAACATGTTTATTGTATGAAGTTTTTCATTCTTAGTATAGTCTATCATCTGTCATGGCCTTTGTAATCTCGGCTCCCAGCCTCATTAATTCATAGTGTAAAAAATAAACACGGAAGACGATTTTGGCCGCCAGAGCTCTGTTTATTTTTATCAAACAGGTGGAAAATGATTCCATATCATTGCTTCGATATTATTTAATAGTTACGTAACAACCTCGTATGTTCATTTTAATTGCAACATGCCCATTTTTTAACGTTAATCCTCCTTTCTCCTCTTACTTGTATATTATTTTTAGCTTCTATCTTATTCAATTCAAGGGAATTGAAGATATCGGGTCAGCGAACAGAAAAAAAAAAATATTTTACTGCTTTAATTCCGTCTACCCTATATTATCATTATTTTTTCTTTTCTTTTTTTTTAATACATAGATCCGTGTTCAATGAAATACTTCTAACTCAATTTTAATTATAATAAGGGATTAATAATTAAAAAGTATTTTATATAACTGCATTATGAAACGTATGTATAAAAAAACTAAATCCTTTTCGTGTAGAAATAATTAGTTGTAGAATTGCTATTTATGATTGCGTTTAATGTTTTTATTTCCTGATTTGTCTTAAGGTATTATAGTATAGCACTTAAATATTGCGTATTTGCAACTGCGCAAAATGAGATAAACTAGTTAAATGTTTTTATTTACACACATTTATATTAATTTGTCAACAAAATTTATTAGGGTGTTATATTATAAAAATATGATGTTTATACTATTTTCATTAACCATATTATTAATAACTCATTACCTACATGGATATTCTAAGAAAATATGCTCTAAGTATGATTAATGAACGTACCTTTATTTACTCTAATTACGCATTTCTTTATTACACCATTTTTAATTCAAAGTTAAAAAATGTCAGAGGACTCTATGCTTTCACTATCTTAAGGAGATTGATGCCAGATGCAGGCTAAGATGTGTACATTCATTTGAATAAAGTGGTTTTTCTTTTCAGTGTAACCAAGACTAATGTATTTCTTTATTTTGTTGTATGCTATATATAGGAAAATAAGAGTATTGAAGTGGTCTTGAAAGGTACTTAGATAAATAGCCTCTGTTTATAAAGAGAAGGTACTACAATTCCTCTGAAACTGAGAAGCAATTAGCATGACAGAGAGAATGGGTTCAATAGATCTTGATTCTAGGAGTACCCGGAATCCGTTAGCTCTAGTGACACAACTCTTGATTTCTTGGACCCAGCTCTGTTGAAAAAGTGCTTGAAGGTGTCTTGGTCGATATCTACTTGTGCTTTTGAAGATTTGAATTTCAAAAGGGTACGAATCGTGACTTGTTCCTTATTTACTTATTTTTAATATTATATCTTAGCTTTAATCTTATTTTTTCTTATGGTAGGTACTATAGAACACGAATAATTAGGGAACCGTGAGCCCTTGAACCTTTATTTAAACTTAGGCTATTCTTTTACAAGTCTTGGAATGTGTCGCTTACTTAGTCCATTAGCAGATGATGTAGCCCCCTAGTTAATAATAGTAAAAATAATAGTAACCTCCTAATAATAATAACAATCTTCGCACAATTTGACACATTTGTTTCTTTACAAAACTTTTTCAATAATATAGATTGATTAAAAATTATTATTATTTTTAATAGTTATCCGTTTGAAGATTAGTTCAGAGTTATTATGCTTGTTGGTTGAGTTATGCTGCTCTTATTACTTGTTTTTATCAACAAGTAATAAGAAACATTTTCAGTAGATTTGCTTTCATTTTTCTGTCATAATACTCTTTTAATGTAATTTATAGGAGGTGTAAGGACAAATGCAGGCACAGATGGTTCTATCGTATCGATCTCCTTATTTCGCTATTTGCTATAATATTTAAATGTTAAAAGGTTTTTTAGTTAGGATTTTCTATTTGTATATGTGTTTTCTAATTACATAGTTTAGAAATATAGTTTAGTATTAATAAACGACTATGGTAAAGATATCAATCTCGAAATTTACAAAACTTAAATGGCTCTTAATAGAGAATATTTTAATCAGAATTGCAACTATCAAAGCATGACGAGGTTTTATAGTTTTTAGATTTATTTAGCGATAAAGATAAAGGTGTATATTAAGGTATTCGTGATCCATTTGGGTTGTCTCTACATCTACATTATAGTTTGAGGATGGTTAATTCTTTTAACGACCGTCAAATGTCACGACAAAGAGTATCATCTGTTGACATCCTGAGACTCTAGTAGTTTCTTCATTGTTTTCTTTTTTAAGAGTTGTATTTTTATGTAATACCTGAAGGTTTAATCTGTGTTAGTGACAGAAGATCAACACCCTTTTTTCGAACTTGTAGTAGAAGGTCCATTTTAATTTAATGGACTACGATCGCTTAATAGTTTCTTTTATTAATCTGAATATTTATATTCATACATAATTAGGTAGTAATAAATATTAAACTTTTATTAGTACCAAATGTTTTATGGAGAACTAAATTCATCTTAGCCCATTTTTTGGACCCAAGATCAAGATTATATAAAATTTTAAGTGAAGAAAAGACGTATGAGTATCTCTTACTATTTTTATTTTCTTTCTTAAATAAATATTGACAACATTTTTTTTTTGACATTTACATTTTTCCGTCTGAAGGCGTTTACTTATACGTAGGTGTATAGCTATTTGTAATTCTGTATGGATTCTAAGGATAAATTCAATGGGTAATATAAGGTTACGTATAGATAACGAATCTTAGTTTGAGAGAGGTGAAGGGTTATTTGCTGATGCTACACCTCGGAATTCCATTGTGACGTCTGGCTTTGTCTGGATGGTTTGCACTGGAACTATACTCTCCTCTTCCTCTTCATATGCTAATCGTTACTGTTCCCCATTTTTTTTTGTTCTCTCCTTTGGTTTCGACCTTTATCAACCTCGCCTCGCACAATGCGACCTTTCTAAGCCCTGTTCGCTTCAACAATAATCGAATAGAACCCGTATAGTAAACACTTCTCGCTATATTTAGCCTGTTGCACATTCTGTTTTACTCTTTTTACTGGACTCACGTTTAAGACAATGCAATTTCATTTAAATAATACATTTCTTCACTTGACTTCACACTCATATGACTTCATCTTTACTAAACACTAAGAGTTGAAAGGTATGTGTTATACAATCTACTATTCAGTTTATTTATTTATTTTTTACCATCGAAGCAGACTAATCCCGTCTACCGTCCCTATTGCCACATTTTTACGACTATTATGTAAAAACTGTAACAAAACTCCCCATTTTCTCTCAAGGATAGGATACGGTTGAGAGTCAGGTATCTTGTGATTTATTACGCATACGTCGTCGTTGTAGAGGAGAGGATAAAGGATTTTCACCTTCCACTCGATCTCGTGTTGTTAGAGATTTACTGAAAACATACAGATCTAGAAATAGGCGGCTTTAGGTTTGTCTCTTTGCCTATAAAGTTGTTTCTGTGAACAGAATTTCTCTCTGGTTCTAACTTGATAGTAAAAAAATGTTAGTCACGTTGGTAGGTTCCCTCGACCGTAACAGCCGAATCTTAACCGGAACATCTTGGATCAGACATGTGTGTTGTTAGTATGAGTTGGTTCACGTATATATAATGCTACATATCCAGTTCTTATGGCGGCTTATAGTGTAAGCCATGACATGACTTATCTGCCCCACTTACTTGCTTAAAGTTGCTTCCTGCATAATATCCATAAAACATTTTCTCTTTCAGTTAAATTTCACTTTTTCAGTAAGGAGCAATACAATTTTTCTCAAAAGGTCAAGTATTTTTCTTTTTAATTTCCTTCATTTTTTTTTTTTTTAATATTTCTGAATTAAAAAATAAAAGTTGGCCTTATGTTAATTCTATTTAAATGTTTAGTCTAGGTAGCGGTAGAATTGGAGTGTAAAGAATCTTTTTTGTCCGCTTAGTTGACAGGGACTATTGAACAACTTGAACTGATTCATTTAGTGTTTAACTGTCACTCTCTTCTTTTTCCCATTGCGACCCAGATCTCGTCACTCCAAGACGTGTATCTTGCTTGATCGTTTTTTACTTCTCTGTAAAGAATTGTAATAAATGCACGGTTTCCTAAAATCAAACGTTGCTGCTTTAGTTTAAAACAACAAGCGTCTGTGAAAATTATCCCTCGCTCCCTTTCTTTTATATGATGATCCTGTAAAAGGGTTTTTGCAGAATAGCTGTATTAACTATTTCTTAAATGAATTCGGTCGGTAGTCAGATACTATTATACTCTTTTTATATCTTTTACTCCTGTCTATATGCCTTAATTATTAGTTTAATTTTATCAAAATTAACAAAGCTTGTGGTGTTTGCATGTATACTTACTTTATCTTAGTTTGTTTATTTTTTACAGTATATATTTTTAAAATTACCATAATACAATTCATTAACTATTTTATTGTACTAAAGCTAACATAGAACGAAGATATATATTATTTATTTAAAACAAAAAGTTAACTTTTTTAAACGTACGTAGTTTATGTTATCTGATAAATAATAATGCGGAAACTGATTTTTCTATGCCTCTTTTTTTGTACCGAATCAGATGTTTTTGCGAGGGTCCATTTCCTTAGCATATCTTTTTGGTAGTTTAATCGTTTCACCCACCTGCCTTCCCCCCTTTTCCTGCTGTTCTTAGAAGTTTAATTGTGCGCCGGTACCGTTTGTTTGGATGAGGTTTCCGCTTATGAGTCATAATTGTTACCCGATGGAGCGTGGCAAACTAAGCAGATGTTACCTAAAGTGCATTACAGTATACGGTTATTCTTGTCAGTTCTTTAGGTGTACCCCTTTGAGTCCTTTTACTTTCCTGTGGTCTTAGTATAGTGTAAGTAATCAAATGCATTGTACATTTTTCTCTTTATCATTTGATAATTCTGTGCTTATGGAAGGTAACGAAAGCTATGTGAAGAGCGAAAATATTTTAGGTCTCCGATTTCAAAAATTCCAAGGCAGAAATCCGTTTCAGACATCAGGGATCACTTTTGGTTCCGTGTCTGTCTGTCGGTCTGTCCATCAATTTTTGCGAACCGCCATATCTTAAAAACTACACTTTCATTTTTAATGAAACTTTGGTAGTAGGTCATAATTAGCCCATTGTTGGTCCCATTAAGTTTTAACCTTCTGCGCCTAGTTGTTTCTATTCCACATGCGCACAAACATACAATTATTTACGCCTGATTTAATCTGATTTGAACGAAACTTTAATAGTTTATAGAAAGTAACCCGAAGATAGCCCCAGATTAATTTGAACTGTCAACGTTCTTTAACTTTTGCTAAATTGATACTTTAATTCTTGTAAAATATCAAAACAATTTTGACACATTAAAAAAACGGGGGAAACAATTAGACCAATTAGACAATAATGGCTTGTAAAGAATAAATACAATAAAGTACGAGGATAGGATGCGAAGAAGCTATGTGCCACACTAATTGGCAGTCTATTTTTAACATTTAATTTAGTGCTAATTTTTGTACTATAAGGGAATAGTAATTTATATCGTTATAATATAAAGATACCCTTATAACCCTTTTAATATTAACAGAATCTAAATAAATTAATCAATCCATTTGTTTATTACTTTTCTTTTTTTTTTGTTGCAATGGTCCAAAATTTGCTTTTGAGATTTTGATGGATTAACTCGGCCCCCTTTGCTTAAGAAAAGTGGTTTCCATCTGTCTTCTGTAGTCGCGTGGAGCCTAAACCAGTGGAGTACGATTTTGGTAAAATTTGGCATACAAATTCAGAAAAATCATACTCTGAGGTTATTCCGAGAATTGAATTTTAGCCCTAAATTTTGGAGCGCTGCTTTTTTAATTTTATAGACCTATTTTTATTAAACAAGGAAGTTTACAAAATTGAGTTTAAAACATGATTTTTATAAGCTTTTACTACGTTTTTATTAACTTGGTTTCTTGTTTGTTTGTTTGTCCGGTACAAATCTTGCAATCGAATTTTAACTAACATCCCGAGTACCGAGTAGCTAGACATTTGAAACTTTCAGAACAGCTCAGAACACGATGACAATGCATTATTTTAATACTTTTAGTCATTTTTCAGCAGAATTTAATTTAATTTATTGTTTTGTCACATCCAATTACCTATTTTAATCTTCATTTTGACGGGTTTCAAATTTGTGTTTTTTTTATTAGAGGTAAACATTGAATGACAGCGAAAAAGGAAAAGTAAACAAATAAATTAATTAAGTGACGTCTGACAACCAGATTTAAATTCGTAACTATTTTTTTCACTAACATTATATTATATAACAATGAAAAATATATAGTAATCATTTCAGTATTATTCAACAGAACATTTAAAAACGTAGTATATAAAAAGCTCTTTTTATCTCGAAATTTTTAAATCATGATTATTGATGAGCTTAAAACCTGATTTTTTTATTGAACGTACCTTGGTTGTTTTTTTAATGCAGTTAACATTTTTGGTTATACATTTCAATTATTATGTTGCTTGTATTAAGCCAGTTACCTTCTTAGTAAATTCACAAGGAGCTTAGCCTTGCTTTAAATAAATTAAATTGTACTGCTTGCCTTTCTACAGCTCTAACTTGAATTGATGTTGCAAACACCGATGACTTAATATCGTACAAAGAATTCTCTTTGCTATTAAGTTTTACTTTCCGTGACCTTTATCATACGTAACGGCTTTTTATTCTATCAATTTTTGTCTGTATAGTATAACCAGTTGTCAAATGTTGATTTTGCGAGCTCTACATCACTATAATTTTAGCTTTCTTGGACCCTGTCCTGGTTTAACAGGCCCAGAAAGTGAACTAATTTTAGAGTTGTGTTCCTTCTAGTACTGTTATTTCTATCAAATCTTTTCTTTAAATTATTTATTAAATCGATTTTATTTATTTCGAAATGTTTAATTATTATCAGGGCTCCAAATACAATTTTATTGCATTTATTTACAATAAACCAACAGTTTTATAATATAAATTTAATAATTTCGACAGTTTCTTTGCGGTTATTGAATGAGCTTATGTTTAAGATTTTGTAATTCTTTTAATGAAGTATTCATAAGATAAAAAAATTCTATATTGTTAGTTATTTATTTTAATTTAATCTTTTGTCGGGTAAGTTTTTTAAAGAAAATATTTATTATTGAAACCCTTTATAGTTCGGTCGATTTCTTTTGATATTTCGTGTGACTGATGCCATTATTAACATTTAAAACCCTTTTGCCCTCTCGTTATATTTTATACTAAGTAGCTTTTCAGCCGTTTTCGTTCAGTGTATCTTCGACCTCATTTAAAATTATTTTATGATGTGATCCCAAAGTTTTTTTTAACCATTTGAAATGAGTTTCAGATTAGGTTTTTATTGGTGTTATATCAACTTGAGCACCTTTTTCGAAACTTTTGTGTGTTTAACTGTAACATGTGACCCTGTTAAGTTAATGAAAAAACATATTTATATTTTACTTTTAACAGGGTAATGATGGGATTTATTTTATTATACTGACCTTACCTTTATGGTTTTTATTATTATTTTTTTTTTTTTGAAGTAAAATAACATATAATTTTCTTTTTTGTCCAATGGTGGATTGATGGATTTTGAAAAAGAATGAGTACTCAAGTATATATCCAGAATAAGTTAGGCATTTGAATTAGTTTTTTATTACGTAGCATGTCTTCTTCAAACTTTAACACATTGTGTAGTGTCAATTCAAGAAAAGCAAATAATAATAATCTTACTAATAGAAATAATAAATTATAGAAATATTAATAACTATTATTTAGTAAAATTTTCTAAAAAGAATAAAGGTTCCTATTACAGTATTGCATCAGTCCACTAATTAGGAGAAATTATTTCACCATATATACGTAATAGTGCTGACACTGTGTTAATATATTTTCATCTTTTCTATACATTTTTTTAATTTATATTTATTCTATTCTCTTTTTTTTAATGCAAGCAGAATTTTGTCATGCTCTTTATTATTGGAGAGAGAGAGTAGTATTTAATAAAAACACAATGTCAGTTAATCCTTTGTGGAATGTTCATTGAGAAAAACACGAACTACAGGAAAAATTGTTATTTTCATGTAAACGAAATTTTAACTCTGCAAAATAAACAATTACACTCTTTGATTGAAAATTTGTCTAAACTTTTTACTCTTCGTTAGGTTTATGTATACCATTAAATTATAGTAACTAAACTAATATTTTTAGTATAATACAAAATGAATTTTTAATTCAAATGCAAATTTTTGAGAATATAAGTAGTAAAAAAGATTTTACCTTATCTTAATCAATAAATATAATAATAATTTGAAGGATGATCTCGGCTTATCGTAGGCAAAAATTATCTGTATTATTATACTATAACGAATGTATTTATTCTGTTTTACATAAAATTAACTTTTTGGAATAGGCTGAACTTGCTTTATGCTTTAGTGGTTGCATCCAAACTATCATGATACGCTCCTGTCCCTGCACGACTTTGTTGGATAATGCATTTGTTGATAATTGTTGCATATATATTGTTTTGGATAATGTTTGTTGAGAGCTGTAATTGAATGGTGCTGTTTTTAATCACACCTTTGTATGGATTTCAGCCTTCAAGCGTTACTTCATTAAGTTATAAATGAATCATTATGATCTTGTCTACCTCTTCTATACTTGCTAATAAAGTTAGTGAATACACATGAATGTTAGTTACGCTATAAGGGCAGGTAGTTGACCTCCACACAATCTATATATAGTTTGGTTGTATTATCCAGCACCATGAGCCAATTACTCTGGCCCTTGGATCAACTATTTATTTTTCAAAAGCAATAGAGCACTTCGATTTCACTAGTGTTGGGTAATGGAAACTTTGATAAAAACCAATCCTATTTCTTGATTTATTTCCTCGAGCCAACCGACCAATCGGCTTCCACTGTTGATATAAACCCACCCACACTATAATTTATTTCTAATTATAATTGAATCAATCTGTAATCTTAGATACCGCCCAACACCCAGCCTGACCTTTCTTTTAACCCCTTTCATTTTTCTTTTTAAATCGTTCCACGACTCATGTTCGATATGATTATTTTCTCTTGGGATAAGAAAAATGATTTATCTTATTATCAATCCTAACTTGTCACGAATTCTTATTGTAGATTTAAAACTTGGCTATGTTGGCGAAGACTCATATGTCAATTTAAATTAACTTTTTTTAAAAAGAAAATTGCTAATTTTAAAAATGGAACCCTTTGTTGCAATTTTTTATTAGAAAAATACTCAGAGAATTCCATTAGTCCAGTAACTTAATGAGAAATTGACCGGTTCAGCTCTAGATGGTATGATGTGCAAATGGATAAACAAAATTTTAATGAAAGTTAGTACCTATAACCAAATTATTTATTTTAAGGTTGACATTTTTTCTTTTCAATGTTCGTAGTGAAAATACAATTTTGAGGGCTTTACATGTTCGCAGGATCCAAAAAATTGGTTTTAAAATAACCAATGTCTGTATGCAAATATAACCAATGTCTGTGCTGACTTAATCTTCGACTCGATAACAATGTAATTGGGCGTACATGTTCAGAAAAATTATACCCAGAAATTTTTATTTGTGGTTATGAGTATTTGGTGGCGTAACAAAACACTGAAAAAAGGTTCCCTACGATTTTGATTAAAGTTTTAGTTCTGTATTCGAATCTAAGCATAGAACTCATTTTCCGGTAAACATCAAGTTTTACTAGTGGTATAGGTGAGAGGTCGGGTTCGATTCCCAGTCGGGGATAAATTATTTTTATAGCGTCTTTGATTAAATGTTCGCAATAATATGTAATTGAATTTAACAACCAAAACCCGAAAAAATAACAATTGGAAAACACTGGTTGAAGTATTTGTATAGCAGCCCAAAAGGGTTAAGCAATTTGTCATTATTTAATTTATATTTTCCACATGGTTTATATTGTTTTTTCTTATAAAATGTTGTGAGTGTCATGTACAACTATGTATCCTGGGGAGGCGTAATTCCCAAGTCAGATAATGTTTTTAAATATAAACGTTTAGAGTGATGTATTTGTGAAAATGTTTGAGTTAGTGAGGGACAGAGAATAGAGAGGGGGGACAGGCAAACAACATCACTTACTTGTACTGGATAAATTAGACCTAATAGAACTTTGTGACAGGGGGAGACTTGCCTAAACCAATCATCTCACAACTTTGTGCGCGAGACGGCTAATTTTTGTACACCAGTGTTTTTGTTGGGTGCGATAAAAAGAATGATTATTTGTTATACTTTTTCGTGTATTTTACCAACTTTCATTAATTATTAAAGGAATGTTAGTAATATCCGTAATGCTTCTTAAACTAAAATAAAGAGTTGCGAAGTAGGGTGAGGTATCATTATATAATATATCAAGCGGATTTTACCTTGAGGTTAAGATGTGATTTATTTGGGCTTTGAACTTCTGGTTTAGTAGAATAATCCTACACTTCTGGCTAGATTATACATTGATGATTCTATTGGGCCTCGGGTTAAAAAGCAGTTGAAATGATTAATGTATACCTAATTCTCTGAGTTTAGAGTCCAAGCGGCGCGGGCTCATGGTATTTTCCCCTTGTTACAGAATACACGCATTTTGTTACACAGCGGGGGCCGCCCGTAAACCCCACAAGCCTATTCTTATAACGGACACGACAGATGCTGTCATCTCTATACGCAGTTTCTACATTCTACACATTTAAATCTGGACATTACCGCTGAGTAGTATTTATCATTATAAAACTTGCCTACAGTCAGTTCTTCCGATATAACCTCTGGCTAATCGTACAATATATTGTTTTCTATTGTGATGTTTATTACCACTTCCGTTTCCGTATGTCAACCTGATGACCTAATTTTTAAATCTATTTAAACATCTGTTTGTTGGTTAAGAAGCAATATCATGGTTTTATTGTTTAGCATTATCTACTGATTCCTGATTCAGTTAATAAAGTTTGCTCTAAATATTTTATCGAGTTTGGAAGTAGTAGATGTTTACCACTAGCTTCGTATTTTACTGCTTCGTTAATTAAATTAAAGTTGCAATGAGCAAACTATCACTTTAGAGTATTAAATATAATTAAATATTTATGTTTTATCAAAATTCCTTTTTTTATACAAAATATAAGTGAAGCTTCAATTATTCCACAGTGAGTTAGTTCTTGTTTTAAGATAGGTTTGCGTACTTATTCTAGAATTACTCTTATTATTCCCTTCCTGTCGAATCGTATTGTTATTCGACTTACTCATTTCGGTTTTCATGATTATTACTCTGTCATTTCATACTTTTCAAAAAGTAATAAAAATTGAAAATCTTTCGATTGCTTTTTTGTAATTGATGATTGGTGACTAGTTGATGGTAATAAAGTGGGCCTTTTCATCAGTTAAGATTATAATAGTAGTGTGGTAGAAGTTTGAGCCTGTAGGGTCGAGCCCTTGTAGGTTTAGTTGGGTTCCTGGGTTGGTCTGGTCTAGTTAAACCCACCCTATGTTTATGTAGTTCCACTCTTCTTTTCATCGTTACCAGATGTCTTCCGGGAGCAACTCACTTGATCCATATGGTCCAGTACTCTCCCTTCCTAAATTATTTAGTTAAAAACAATTACAGTTTCCAGTACCTTCCTAAGAAGCCTTTAGTACGTAAGCAAGGTGACTGTTTGTTTTTCCCCGAGTGGATTGCTTAATAATAGAAGTATTTGTGTACCGTGGTTTAGGACTTTACCATTTCTGAACACTCCTACTCTCCTCAACCTATAGTTTTAAATTACATGTGAGTGTGTTACCCTCTCTTCTTTTCGATATCAAGTACACAATGCGAAAGGTCGTAGTAATGTGATATCCACCGAACAAGCCTTTATCTTG
Source organism: Gerris buenoi (assembly GCA_001010745.2). Taxonomy (NCBI): domain Eukaryota; kingdom Metazoa; phylum Arthropoda; class Insecta; order Hemiptera; family Gerridae; genus Gerris; species Gerris buenoi. The sequence continues at coordinate 380,923 of KZ651060.1, forward strand.
CGGGTATTTGTTGTAGCTTGGGGTTTCGATTACCTGATGGAACAAGGGGATCCAAAACATCTGATCAATGATTGGTTTCAGCGTCGCTTTGGTTATGTATTATACTTTACATCTCTCTCTGATTATATAGGGAAAGGCTTTATCAATTGTATTAACCTCTCCGAAAATGCTAAATGATGAATGTGTTCATATAGCATAAAAAATAGAATAAATATAATCAATTGATTTTTTATTGATATATTATTGACGTAGAAGCCAAAGATGGTTGTAGGGCTACGGTTAAATTTCCTTAATCCTTAAGGCGCGCAGATGCACATGCCCGTAGCTTAAAAAAAAAACATGCTAGCTTCTTGCACATGTATATGTTAAATGGCATTTAACATATACATTTGTAGCTGACAAGAAAGCAGATAAAAACAATAAAAATCCTTAGCATGCCAGTTACTGTAAATACCCTCTTTTGGCATGCAAGCTACTTCCCTATTTTGGCGGCATGTGTGTCTCCTCCTATAGTTTGAGTTATGAATTGTATTTACCTATAAACCAGGGAAACACTTAAACTTGAATTCAACTTCAACAAATATCTTGTTGGTTTGAAACTTATATGAACTGTTTATTTTAACCTATAGATAAAATAACAGATTTGTGGTTTCGAAAACTATGGTCCTTGTTAAAAACTTGTTACTGTAGTTTTAAATTAGGTACATCTTTTCATTTTATATATTTTCACGAATATTATCCATTAAATAATTTAGTGTAACTTTTTTTATTTTAGAAATGAAAGTAAAACATTTTTAGCCCATAATTTGCAATCAAGTAATATCGATAAACTTTTTTAATTAAATATTTTATTTCTTGTGTTTCAGGTGAGAACAAAACATTTTATGAATAAGAATAATAATATTAGACGGATATGTAAGTACAGTATTCATTAAGAAACAACCTATATTGCGTTATTATTAGTCGTTGTATATTACCTCTTACATTATTCTGACGCAATGCAGTTTATTAAAATATTTATATACTTATTTCTGAAATAATATATTTTCTAGAGGTCGACCAAGAAGTCATAAACACGGTAGAAACTGAAAGCTTAGCTTCGTTTAAAGTCGGAACTTCCGAGTATTGCCGAAGTCAGTATAGTCGGGTGTAGTAACAGGAAGGTTTCCAATTTGTTAGGTTTCCTGTTTTGTTTGTTTTTATACAGTACGAGTTATAGTCACAACTGTCCTAAACGATTTTCGTACGATCCAAAAATCCACGGGATGATGCAAATACAAAGGACGCTACAAATAACGGGGTAGGAAATCAAAATTAACAAATCAAACTCAGAAATAAAGAGGAATAATCTATAAATAATAATATAAAGATATTATCGTTTAGTAGAAGTGATTTCTTATCAGGTACAGTGTTGTCTGTAGCAAAAAATATAGAATTTAAAAAAAATAAAATGATTAATAACCAAAGAACAACAACACTGTGTTTTTTGACAGTGGTCTATTTTATTAAAAACTGACTGTACTTGACGACACTAGCGCGCTCCTCAGATTTCCATGACTTCTTGGTCGACCTCTAAAATGTTGTGCTATATTATATTCCTAAGTAATAATTGCTCTTGGTAATTGTTTTATGTTCGGATTCGGTTCTCGGGAAGTATAAAATAAAAAAGTATCCAAAAATGTTGCAATTCTGATCAGTGCACAGACATAACTTTAATTCTATCTATAGATATACCGCACATAATCCGTATAATTTTTTCCCGTATTATATGCCTCAAGTTAAATAATATATATTGTTTTAAGTACTCTTTTATTTTACTTCGTTTTCTGTACTTATTTTTTTGATAGGAGAATAAAGTACGTTGCAAAAGAACTCCAGAAACTCTTTAAATGTTGCTATAAGCTGTTTTTCCCCCCGTTGGCGTTGATTCACTTAAAAATTGCATGGAGATAAAAAATATATAGGTGTAAGTTGTAATCTTGGAGGTTATATAAGGATGATTGTTATTAGATAACCGGGTTTATTGTTTGATGAACAGTTCTTCTAAATGGGTTGCTGTGTTCAAAGCACCGAGAATCCTGTTTAATATATTTAACACTTTAGTGATTTTCAGTAAATTGATAGGATAATGGCTAGGCTAGAGTTGTTGCTATTTTGTAAGCGGAGTAAGTGAAGCGCACTGGAGCGAGTGTCCTATCAATTTTGTTGTACTTTTTCTCTTTTTAATTTTTTTTTTTTCAAAGTTACTTAACATTTATCTTTTGAATAGGCAGTCTATTTAGAGGAACAGATTCTATCTTATTTATTTTATCATTCTTATCTTAGCATCCTAGTTCAGGTAAGAGAGTAGTTTTAGATAGATCTTCTACTTTCTCGGTGAAGTAAGCCTTTTTTTTCTTGTGTAAACATTTTGTTGTCCCATATAATGTTAGTTTCTTACTTTTTAATCGTTTTAGATGTTGCGTCTGTATGTATTTAAAATTTATGAATCAATTGTTCCTACTTTTTTTTTTACTGGGGTTTTCGTTAAATTAAAAATATAAATACACCTTACCTATCACTTATTTAGGTATAGATATGTATATTCTGAGTTATCCATGAATTAATTAATTTTGAATTCAACGAAATTGTGGTAGTACACAGTACTCACTTAGTCTCTTGTAAGAACTTTAATAGAAGTACTTTCATTTTGTGCAGTGCAGTTGAATGGAAGGGTAGTAAGTGTTAAGATTAATCATACATGTTTTCCTTCTTAGTTAGTTAGTTGTTTATCCTCTATATTGTGTTTTAAAATTTTTTCACACGTCTTTTTTATGAGTTGTCTGGGTTTTTATTAGTTTTCAGCTTGAAAGGCTCAGAGTGTGAGGGCTGGTCTAACGAGTATAGTAGCCGTCTGTATAAGTCTCTTGTGTACCCTCGTAAATCTAATCATATTATCTCCGAGGATGTATATTTGTGTGGATCTTTTTCCGTTTTTCGACTGAGCGGCGCGCCGGATGAATGGTGTAGGTTTCCTAAGTTGTATAGATACACATGGGGTTTAGGGATGTGCTGGCCTGGTGTTTCCAAACTCGTGTCGCCCTTATGAAAGCCTTGATTGGTTGTTTGTGGCTATCCTTCCCTGTTAGCGTTTCCTTGCCCGGGTGACGCACGCCAAGCACACTTTTTGGCATTCCTACTTTAATAGCCCTTTCACGGTTTCTGATTCCCATTTATACTAGCATTTCTAACTTTACTCTTAGTTTATTATTGGTTTCCTCTTCTTCTGTAATGAACTACTTGTCCTTCTGTAAAAATAGTTATTTACTTCACTCAATAGCATTAGCATTCGTTGATTACATTTTTCCATAAATGATTCACTTGTAACTTTCCTCTTCTGAATTTTGCGTATGTACTTTTTATCAGCATTCATAATGTAGGAACCCCTGCCTTTTGATAAATTATTTTTGGATAATAATTTATATTCCAAATTCTTAAAACATGGTACTTCAATGCCAAGAGTTTTAAATTAATACATAAGATAAACAACATCTCACTCGCTGATTATTTGGATTAAATAATATTAAAATAATTTCCCTGGGGGGTCTCTCTCTTATTTCTTACAGTATTTTTTTAGCATTTTAGCCCCGTAGGCAAAGTGATCTCTAGTCAGATTTCTCAGGTGTGGTGTGGTTTTTTTTCAGTCTCTGTTCCTTCTTTAAAAAATATTTTTATAATGATAAATATTTGTAAACATGTTGTTATATTTTTATATATACCTACTCTATATATACTTTATTAAGTTTAGAACGTTCATAAAATGTATTTGCGTTTAAATATATTCATATTAAGCTTGCATGCTTAATTACTAACTATCCGTAACTATTTAATTAAGTCGATTTAAATTTAATAAACTAAATGCGTAGTTGAGGTAATCTGAACCTTTATCTATTTTGTATAGATGTCTCCAACATTTTCCTTCAACTATTCGCTGAATTGGCACGACAAAATTTTAATAGTTATTGGCTGAACTTGAGACATTCACAGTTTGGAGGCATTATAAATCTAGATGCCAACTGCTAGAATTTTTTTCTCTTCGTTTAATCTCATAATACTTAACATATTGTGAGAGTCTTACTCAGAGACAATCTTACTTTCAAGATGCTATCTTCATTCTGGTTTATTTCACTATTGAAAAGATGATGTAGCTTCCACCAATTGTGTTGATTTTTGAGCCTTCGCCTTATCCTCGTGTAATCTAACAAAATAAAATTTAACGGATTTTAAATAAGAAATATTCAACTGACTACAAGCATTTGATATCAATGATCGTTGTATCGAACGTTAGTTTTGGCTGTCGTGCGCATATGGTTCGTTTCCACTTGATTAATTTTGAGAAACCAGAGGCTAAAGTGCCAAGCACGTTCTCGTGATTCATTGGCGTTTAAACCTCTGGGTTTTTTCTTCATAAGTGAAACAGCGTAGAAAACTGTTATTTCTTTTTACAGCCTCAACATTTTTTTCTATTCAGTCTCTAGTGGTTATGTGGTTTAGTCATCTTCACTGCCTATTTAACTGCTTCTTCTGCTCTCTTATCGCTCTTTTTGTTCTGATTCCTCTCCAACTCCGGATTTCTTTTATAAAGATGAAGACTGATTTAGTCAGAGCATGCATTTTTTTTAAATTATTGTTAGTCATTTGTTTCTTTTACTATTATGATTCAATGAATCATTCTATGTTGGTTTTGAGTTGGCTGGGTATATAGCTTTCTTCTTTAGTTAAATATTATTTTTATCCACTAAAACATTTGATATTATTTATCTTTATGAGCTTTGTTTGGCATCACACTGACAGGATTTGTGTTTGCACACTAAGTAGATGCGTCAGATATATTGGACCTCGTATTATTGTTACACAAAAATGTCTTAATATGTACTAAAATCATAAAAATTCCTGTAAACATTACAAAGTTACTATATTATCATTTATTATTGCGATAAGCATATTTTTTTTGTGTATTAAAGTTATGTGAAATACCATTCATGTCATGTAATTGTACTAATTTTCAAAATCAGCTAAAAGCCCTTAATACTTAAATGAGATTTATATTCTTGATTAAAACAGACCGACAAATAAGAAAATTTATTACGGTAATATAAAAGCCGCTATAGTTACAATGTTTTATTCTGAAGAACTCATTTTTCTACATTTGTTGATAACTTCAAATAAACATATCTATAAATAACTTCCATTAATAATATTTAACACTTTTATTCTGCATTTTTTAATTTTTTATATTATCTATTTCTTTGGATATTAATCTTACATTTAGAACTATTTATACTTGGTGTGCTATAGTTTAGTTAAGGTATTGTAGTATAATATGATCAAGTATTTAAAACTGGAATAAAGTTGAAACGTATCGAAATGCTTGTTTAATCTACGAATTTATCTACACCTCTACAGCCATCTAATAACTTATATTCATTTAAGGTATTGTAGTATAATATGATCAAGTATTTAAAACTGGAAATACAAATCTATATTTTTACGATCTAGGGTTCGATTTGCACGAAAGAAAGTCCTGAACAGATGTATTCAGCACAATAATAAATCAATACAATATAATAATATGTAATTAACATCAACAATAATTCTCTATTTGACATTGAATTCACGTAACAATATTTTACATATAAGTTTAAATCTTTAATCTTTAAATATGTTGAAAAAAACGTTTTGCATACTTGAAGTGTACTTGCAATAGGGCGTACCCGAGGAGCATTGTTGTTGAACCCCATAATCTGGTTCTATACCCGCTGATAATAATTCGACTAGTCGCTAGCAGACCGGTTTTCTTTGCGGTCAGTCCACCTTTCTTTTCAACTCCCTTGTCATCTCCTATCATCCTGTTCACCTTGAACTACATGTTATGTATATATTTTACAATGCAACTCTATGAGGGGCCCTTCTATTCATTCGTGTCTTGAATATGATCGAAGCCTCGACCCCTTCACCTTGTTGCTCCACCCTGAAAGACGTGCTAAATAATTTGACCTTTTTAACAAATCAATTGACTGTTTGAAGTACCGACTTGACGAAATCTTGAGGTCTACATATATTTAAAGGTTCAAGCCTTCGTCCAATTTGTAAGTATACACGTTATATACTGACACATATCAATGTCTGTCATAAGCAAAGTTGTAGAGCCTTGGAAGGAGTAAAAGAGAAAATAGTGCAAAGTCTTTGCTTAAAAAGGGGTTCTAACTAAAGTGTTTTCTATTACATCTCTTAAATTTCTCTAAAATTTAAATTCTGAATATTGAGATTCGCTCTTTTATATTAATTTTCGTGTATAATTATTTATTTGTAGGTATGAACTTCATTTTTAAATCGTGATTATTTTCTTTACCCAATAATGGACATTAGAAATACGTGGGGGATAAGTATTATGTAATTATAAATATTTTTAAAATGACCATTCTTATCTTTTTAAGAGAACAAAGAAATGAATATATATTTATGACGTTGTATTAATCTTGTTTCTTCGTTAAGGGAAATTAGATTATTTTAATCTTACCAAAAGTATACTCTTTATTTCTATATAGGTATCAATAGTTTGAATGTCGATTGATGTGGCTTTGCAAGGCCGAGTTGGTTATGGCCATCGCTAAGATGATACCGTAGCTGGTTGTTGCAGCTTGTTTCTAGGCTGCAGTTCTCCTTGTTTCATTCTTGGCCGAGGGGAGTGACCTTGTTTATCAAGGCCACGTCTCTCTTCTAGTCGTGTCTCCTGTATAAGCAGCAATTATAAAACAATCAGCGAAATAATAACTCCTCCCCCGATGTTTACTATTTATTTGTTTTAATTTTCATATCCATTTCTGGTCATTGTTTGTTATCTCCGGTTCTGTCTCGGTTCGGCTGCTAATTTGACCTAGGTAACCATGATAAATAATAGCTGTTGCCTGAGGCCTTACGTTTATCATGTTTCTATGTAAAATTTATTAAATATATACTTTAAGCTGAGGCACCTTAAGACCAAGATACAGATCTTTATTAATTTACTTTATAATACATGCACTAGAACTGCAAAAAAAGCAGCATATTTTTGAAGATTGATAAATTAAATTTCATAAATCGACCTGTATTATGTTTTATTCTTAAAAATCTTGAGTTTTTTTTTTTTTTTTACGTTTCCGACTTAAAAAATTCCAAGACAGAAATCCGTTTTCTGATAACAGTGAAACTTTTTGGTTCCGTGTCTGTCTTTTTGTCGCTCAATTTTTGAGGACAATACCAACACATTTTAAAAAGTACTCGTATGATATTGATTGAATTTAGTTGGTAGATCATAATAAAACTATTGTTGGTTCCATGCAAGTTTCATCCTTCTATACGCCCATTTGTTCTTTCATATGTCATATGTGCACAAACACAGTTATTTACACCTACATTATCAAAAATTCTCATCTGATTTTTATGAAATTTTGATTGTTTGTTGAAAGTAGCCCCAGAATAAATTCAACCTTCTGTGCTCTTTAAATTTTGCTGAAATGATACTTTTAAGAAAAAAATCAAAACAATTTTTACGGATTTTAAAAAAGGGGAAAATTTAATAAATTCGACAAAAATTTGTAGTGAAAGCATAAAATCATGAATACCCTCAATAGGACGTCAGGAAGCCATGTGCCACACTAATTAGTAGACTATTTTTTAAAGACAAACTAAAAACACATTCAAAGAACATCATTATGTGTGGCATAATTGCCACAACTATTAACTGCAATGGGTTGTGCAAGATAAACCTTTCGCAAAATGTGTCTTCAATTTGTCTAACATTAGTTTGTAATGGATCGACATCAAAGTGTTTTTTCTCTCTTTTTTTCATAGTTATGCTGAGATGAAGCCGCTAATTATGATGACGCCCGCGCCCGCGATTTGTAATTTTGTAAAATGTGTCCAAACCATTTTTAGTGTCATTTACGGCGACACAATGACGTAATTTAGCTGGGCGCTGTCGATTTCGCTACGCACGTACACCTTTCCAGATGGAAAAGGACCCCGTTAGATACGAACCCATTGTCCTGGTAGACTTTAATCGACACCGCCTCGATAATCCAATGTCGTCCTTTCGCTCTGTCAGCTTCAGTTCTCTCTGAAAGTTTTTGTCGTTATGGAAATGAAGGATCGCCGGGAAGGTCCTTGAAGCCAAAATAAGGTTTAACGGTCTGTTGTAGCCTCAGGAGCCGCATCTTATTACTAAACTAATTCCAGCACATTTCTATCCCTCGCTCTACACAATAGTGAAATTTAAATTTTATTAAAGTCTCTGTCGTGAGAATATCGGTCAGGTCACACCCTTAGGGTTTCTTTTCAAACTTTTCTACATTTGACTTCTTACCTTAAAATGTGCATTTATATTTAAAATCAAGAAATTGATGTGTCCAACAACTCTAACTGTGAATTTTAATATTCTTATTTGGAAATATATATTAGATTTTTTCTTCCGATTCAATAGCATTTCCCACATGGTAATCTTAACTTTTTTTTTTGCATACAATAGCTGTTGATTAAATCTTGCTTTTAAGGCTCTATTGTCACAATAACCAAAAAGAAAAAAATCAAAACAAAGAATGAGTAGTTAACTTAATGTGGATATACCACATTAAGATAATATCGAATTCTTGTTTATAATCTTGACTTTTATCTTATTTTATTTAATTTTTTTTTTAATCAAAACTTCCAATTCGATTTCACAGCGAATAAAATATTGTACTGGAGAAGGAAATGTGTAATAGATTTATTTATTTATTTTTTTTTTTATGGAACCGTTCTTATAGAAAAGTTTCTAAAAATTTAGTATTATTGCTTTCTTTATATAATTTTTATTGGAGTATAATATTTATTATTTTTAACCCTGCCCGTTATTTAAGAAAGTTTCTTACAAAATGATTCAATTTATTAGTAAATTAATTTTTAATAGTTATTAGTCTTACAAAATCAAAGCTTTGTTGAACACACATGTATTTAGCCAGATTAGCTTCAACCTTTTAAAATATAAGAATGTTGGTAAGAGAAAATCTTTAGGAGGTTCTAAACACTTTAGAATTTGTCTTATTCCTTATATTGGGTGCAAGGTGGGATGTAACTGTTGTGTGTTACATGCACAGAATAATGCGTTGGAATGATGTTTTTGAATCTTTATTTGTATAGGCGTAACCAATTGTAAATTGGATAACTTCGTAAACCTGAATGTGCTCTGTAGATTGGATGAGGCTAGGATGTATGCGTTGTGCATCCTAACAACATATGTTTTCCCGTATAGCCGTCAAAACATAGTAAAGTAAGGGATACTGTACTGTCAGAGACAGCGGGGGCGTAATGGGTCTCCCGGGTTCGTGTAATAACAGGCTCTCAGCCTAGGCTACTTCCAGACAAGATTAATTGGAAGGGACAGCTCAGATAAGGATACGTTTTAAAAAGCCTTGTTACTAAAACGAATGTTTCACCTCCTGTTTCATTTGTGTTTTACATCCTTTACCACTCTGTGGTTTTCAAGCTGTTAAGTATACTTTGAAAAATATGTATAATATGTACTACCAAATTTTTGGCTAGTGAAAAAGTAACAAATGTTTGTTTATCATACGCAATATAGTTCAGAAATAAGATAAATTAATAATCTTATCCGTATAATGAATTTCTAATATGCCTTTTATTTCTATGTACAAAGAGGGTATGAGGGTTCTTCCTGATTGTTCAACAAATATACGGATCTATAATTATATCTGCTCACGCTAGACTATTCTTTTCTTATCATTTTTTAATGATGTCATTTTGAAATTCAGTTCGTTTATTTTCTCTCTGATAATATTTGTTTATTTATTTTCCGAAACAACTCAGACAAACTCGCTCATATAGATGCTCATATTGTATTTAATTTCCACAAAATCTCATTTAATTTATTTTATTTTTATCATATTTAAAAAGCGTCCAATTGTTGGTTGTTCATTTGTTGTTTTTAAAAAAAATTGATTATATTTTCATCAATAAATTGGAAATAAATTTTCCCCGGGAAAATGACTTTTAGCGTCAGATTCGTATTTGAATAGCCTACATTTTAGAATTTTTTAAATCAAAATCGTCCTCTTCATAACGTATAACAAACGTGTAAATCCATCAAAATCGAATTGCCGCGCTGTTACAATCATTTCTTTCTACTTATGCTAAGTATGTGAGAAAATAGAAACAATGTATGTGTATTATGAGTATCGTTGATGGTGAGAATATAGTCCAATCCTTATCTGGTTTGCAAATCTCTGGTTATCAAATATTTTATTTAGTGTCCTTAACTGAATGTGAATTTTCACAATACGCACTGAAAAAATGAAACTGTTGAGTTTCTATTTATTTTATGGCTTTTATGAATTTAAGTCCCCTTAGAATTGAATAAAAAAAAAAAATTTAAGTACCTATTTAATTCATGAAATAAGTTTTATGTATGTTGGTAGCTCTTCGTCTGCTTTCACTTAGTCTGGAATATGTGTAATTCTATTTATCTGTTCAATCTCATGCCCCTTACTGAAAAGGATCTTTATTTGTATATTTGTACGTTTAAAGAGTATTTGTTTACAAGTGTGTTTGACTTTGGGACCCTTCACCCGTCACATGATTCTTATCATGCCTCTAGATTTATTTATACAAGTGAAACCTCGCTGGTTGATATGTCTAGTATTCCTGACCTAATGTTTAGAGTTTCAAGACGAGTCTCAGTGTTGCTCATCAGGTATGTTTCTTTTTCTCCCCAGATCTAGATAAGGTCCGAGAGAGTTACGTTACCTACTAAATTCAGTGTTACCACACCTTTACTCTATATTCCGTGACCATATCTAGCCCTAGCTCTACAAATCATCCACAATCATATAATTTCGCTCATCATTTACGCACTCTCCCAGCTCATTTATAAATTTTTCGGTCACAATTTTTTTTTTATTTTGTAATATCCTAGAAGTATATAATTTAAATTTCTATTTTCTAATAATGGCTTTTTTTTTTCCTTGCATACCCTGAAGGTTTTTAGACTTGTTCCCAAACTAGAAAACTAGACCTTCCTTATATTCTTTTAATTTATGCCGTTTTAATTCTAATTGATAGTGAAAGTTAGTTTTATAGTATCTTGCATAAACTAATTCTATTTAAATGCATACATTTAATTATTTTACATAATTTTGCAAATTGTAAGTCGAATTAGGTAAGACGTGGGGTGATGTATTTAGAATAAATATAATTTTTGTTTCTTTAATTTATTCATCCATGAATTATTTTATAATTTAAAATTCTGTCTATAATTTATGTTTTACCTTTCATTAACAATAACTCTTAAGAAGCTGTGATAAAGTTGTATTTTTAATTTTTAAGTCTTTGCGATTGTGTTTTTGTTGGGAATCGAAACAGATCTAAGTCTCATACGTCGTCTAATAATAGAACACAAGAAAACTATTAGCCACACAAATTGGCAGACTATTTTTTTTTTTATTATGATTTTTCAAAAATGATTTTACTTGTTGATTATAAACATCAAGTGATTTCTATCTCATCATATTATTATTCCATTTATTTAATCGGCCTAAATGAATGAGGTTTTTATCCAATTATGTAGTTCATAAAGAGACGTAACATTTATGTTAATTTTGGGGATGTGTTCTTACACAAACAATTCTTTAGGGGTATGGTATTTAGAAACGACTTAAAAACTTAGGCTAAATCTTTCGGTAGGCTTCGTATTAAACTGCCTATAAGGAATCAGATAATTTTAAACGCTGACGTGAGTTTTCGAGCGCTGCTTTTCCTCTTGAGATTAGAAAGTCTCCATCAAAGTTTTTTTTAATCCTTTGGCGATTCCATAATTTTTTGCTTTTCATAAATAGTCTTTTTGGCTTCCTTAATACTTATTCCTTATTGCCTTATGCAAATATAATCGGATGATTTTTATAATAATCTCTAGTTAGAATCGGAATCAGATTATAGGTTCTACGTTCAGATTAAGTAAGGAATCATTTTACATTATTTAAGATCAGTAGTTAACTTTAAAATCTCAATTAAACAGAAATTCGTATTTTATGAAGTATGAAGTCGATTTGAATAAAATTTCAGCTTTTCCCACTGTAAGTCGTTTCAAACGGCTACTGCAAGTTGCTTCTAGTCGATGTGTTTAAATCCTTGCTTGATATTCATGTCATGATCTTGTACCTTCAGAAATTCTCTCCTGAGTTACATGAAAAATAAAGAAATCTTGGGACACGTCTAAAGTACGTGTACCGAAATGCAGTAAACACTCGTTTCTCACCCTCCACCTTGACCCCCTTTACCAGTTCCGTCATGTCCGCGTTTCACTGTAATCCATCCATGTTCCTCTTTTTCTCGCAAAAAGGCTGTTGGGTTCATCAGATGGTAGTAACATCTGGCCAGACTCAAATGCTATTGCCTCCATATAAGTCTAAAGTACTCAACTCCTTTGCCTTTAAGATACATCAAATATCAAGGCCGGCCAATAATTGAGATACCGATTGGTCAAGCCCAATGTTATAACGGTACCCAAGTTTAAAATATTTTAAATGTGCACTTCAGTGTAGATGTGCAGATGTCTTTTGTAGAAATAAGAATTCCTTTGGATGTTTGTATAAGCTATAACGATAAAGTCTAAAAGTTAGTTGTATTAAAACTTTCTGTAGAACAGTATAACGAGATTTTAGATTAAAAAGATTTAAACTTACAATCTTAATTTTTATTGAATTTATGTTCCTGATGCCTGGTGTTGACAATAAGATTCTCGAGATTTTTTATTATAAACATTTTTAAATTTTTAATTCTCAGTTCCTTTGCTGTATTATTTAATCTTTTTTAGTGTAAACTAATGCTGCACCGAGCTTTCAGCTTTACGTTATTTTCTGATCTATCATTAATCACACCTTGGTCCGTTTTCATTGCACATCTCTCACCTGTACAAATACCACAAACTCACGATTGCTTTTCTTTTTTTTATTCCTCGACGAACCATTACTGAGCACATTCACCTGACGTCATGCGTCACGATGACGTCTCCCTCGTTCGCTTGATTGCTTGATTAATAGTATCTAACATTTTATTTTGTTCAAGGTTTAATTTCACCCTCACTGAAAGAATCGCAAATGTTTTCCTTTTGTACCCTGAGCCTGTGTGTAAAATCATTTGGTTGTTTGAACATTAAATCACGTTCTATTAGATCACGTCATAGATTATTTTATTCATTTGTGTTTTTGATCATTATTTCTCTTCCGCATTTGCTAAACTGTAAATTCTTATATCATGTTTTATTTAAACCTTAGTCTTTGTAATTTTTTGAAAATTGTATTTACATATACTATAATGTGTGTATTTATACATAATTGCACGATAAAAAGAACTTTTTATACATATACTAGCTGGTCTCGGCTGGCCTACGGCCAGCCTGCGTCCATCTAGCGTGCCGGGTACTTGTATTAGTTTCGACTTGTATTTTATTATATATATAATTGATTAATACATTTTTTATTTTTTTGTACACTTACATTGAATTTTTTTAAAAACAGTCAAAATGTATCAAAAATAAACAAAGCAATGCACCCCCAGAAAGGCTTCCGTAAAGTCGCAAACACTGCTGCTGCGCAGCAGTGTGGACGGAAAAAATATACACACTGCTGCTGCAGACGGAAAAAAATATATACACTGCTGCTGCGCAGCAGTACGAATGTGTGAAAAGTATAGACTGCTGCTTCGCAGCAGTATGGACGGAAAGTTATAAATACACTGCTGCTGCGCAGCAGTGTAGATGAAAAATATATGCACTGCTGCTGCGCAGCAGTGTAACACATTAGGTACCGTTTGTACCAAAGGTACAAATATACAACAATGTTCAAATATTAATATTTCTTAGTTCCAAATATTAAATAAGGCATGTATACAAATTTTTAATCAAATCAAAGCAATATTTCTCATATTACGAATTTTATTATTAATTTCCCTATTTTTGGGCCCAGATTTCGAGCCGGAAAATTTG
>KZ651060.1:397926-409796 GCA_001010745.2 Gerris buenoi
GTTGGAGCCCTACTGGACACCCACTAACAATATCCCAAAGTTTCATTAAATTCGGAATTTTTTCAAGGTCCAAAGTACATGTCGACAGGACTATCTGTGTAATGTTTTATTCCCCCCTTATTATTTTTATTTTTTAACAATGAAAGTAAAAGTGATACGATAAATCAAAATCTACAAACCCTCTAGGATTTCTTAAACTATACGCAAAAAAAGTTGCATGGCTTCTGGTTGAATATTAAAGGCGTGATGTTAAGCGCTTGTGAGGCGGGGTCGAAATCTCAGTCCCCCCGTAGTATTAACATTCCCTTTACGATTCCTTAGTTCCTCTTCCATTAGTCACATCAGGTCTTATTTAGTATCATCGGAAAAGTAATTTTAAGCGGAACAATAATGATAATAGGTAGATTAAAAGTCGGAATTTAAATAATTAACCGAAAAGTGACATATTCGGCCGCCATTTTGAAAAAATTGTGTATTTCCACCAATCAGATTTTAGCAGAATTTTGATATGTTGTTTAGGATACTTTTCTAGAACGAATGCCGTTGGTTTCATCTTTGTTCTAATTTTTTCAAGGTTTGGCCATTTTTTTTTACTATTTCAACCCGCCTATATGTCATTGGGGTTCGTAGTTCTTAACCACTATTAGGTGTTAAAGGGTTATGATTTATGATTAAGGAAAAATTAAATTTATTCTCAGTTCCAAATAAGATCTTATGGACCGACAACTATAGTTTTACTCGCTGCTCCATTTAATTATATGTATGTGAAATTTAAGTAGTTTTGATACTTTGCCTTGCAGTACTCCTAGTCATTGAAGGTAAACCACTTTTAACAGGTTATATTTAGTCTTCTTAAGATATTTAAATAAATAATTAAGGTTTTTATATTGCCAGGCTTTGTTTGAATTCATCTGTGGGTGGAAGAACTTGTCGGATCACTTGTTGCAAGATCTACGTTTTGGGATGTTTGCGTGGGTTTCGACGTACTATATAATATTGAATAGTGAAGCACGTGGAATAATCCTAACTACAATGAATAATGTAAACATTACATTCATTCGAGATTACAAAATAGTTTAATCAATGATAAAGTTAAATTTTTATTGAACTGTTTATGTTCAGTTTTCACCAGACTATAAAAAGAATTGTTGTTAAGAATGTACGACTATCTGTAGCTAACAAGAATTTGGTTGTTTCAACTGAGATATAATTGAAACTTTAGGAGAGAAGTTGATAATTTTATTACTTGAATTTCTTATACATATTATAATAATGACAAAAATTTTGATGGATTTACAAGTTATGAGGTCCCCTGAGTCCAAAAAAGTATTTTTAAAAAATGTCTGTCGTCTGTCTGTGCAGACGCCTGGAGCCTAAACTAACAGCCGACAAAATTTGGCCTACATGTTCAGAAAAATCATACCCCGAGGTGAAATCGAGAAATAAATTTTAGCTCCAAATTTGGGGGTGCTATCCCCCAAACACTCTGAAAAAACGTGAAAAAAAATATTTCTCCAAAACGGTTCCGACGAGTTTGATTAAAAAATTCTCAAATGTAGTCCATTTAAATACGATTCTAATGATATAAGCCGTTTTCCCTGGAAAAATCTGGTTCCTGAGAAAATAGCTGTAAACACCGAGGGGAGCCCGGGTTCGATTCCCCGCCCAGGACAAGTTATTTTTATGATAATTTTTAATGCAATGTTTAATAATAATTAAATGTACATACAAAATAAATTATGAACTTGAATATGAGAAAGTTTGTCTGCGAGTTGTCTCGGGCCGATTTTTTTTTAATTGCATGTAAAAAGAAAAATAGCAACAAATTTTTCTGAGGAATACTGCAACCTCTTACAATTGCTTTCATTGTTTTTACAGGTGGTTTTAAATTGTTCTATTTTCTTAAACAACTTTAATGGTTATTTTTCAACCTAACTCGTGACATTCGTATTGCTTTTAGATATAGCTTTAGAGCATCCTTGATTATTCGTAAGATTTTCAACAATTGGAGGTCATGATTACTGATATTGTTGCAATTTTTTTTCTTTCAAAGGTCAGACCAGTGTCAGTTTTAAACTTTTGTCTTTAAAGCTCAGAACTCTTATAACCAGATTGAAATTTGCCTTGGGTGTATTGGTCGAGGTTATGGAGATACTCGTGCTCAAGCCACCATTACCTGGATATTACCGTCCGTTGAACTCTTCTTCAACACCCAGAGTATCCTCCAGTCTTAGCATTGCAACCTCCCACGATTTAACTTACTTTCATGAAAGATCATTATCCAACTATATCCCGTTTAACTATGCTTGTTTATATTTAGAATTTTTAAAAAGATCATACATCTTTTATAAAATTTACGATCTAAAAGCTTGCTAAATAAGTTAAACAAAATTAAATAAGACTTCTGCGCATTTATTTTTTGTATTTCTCGTAAGTAGAATTTAGAATTTAAACTTATCAAATCTTCTTTTTAGGTCTTTTTTCTTAAGCCCTTAAAATCTCAC
Organism: Gerris buenoi; assembly: GCA_001010745.2. Classification (NCBI taxonomy): domain Eukaryota; kingdom Metazoa; phylum Arthropoda; class Insecta; order Hemiptera; family Gerridae; genus Gerris; species Gerris buenoi. Next base: position 400,431 of record KZ651060.1, read on the forward strand.
TTACTTTCATGAAAGATCATTATCCAACTATATCCCGTTTAACTATGCTTGTTTATATTTAGAATTTTTAAAAAGATCATAACTCTAAGAGTACTCCCACAGAAATTTCAAATTTTGGATCGCAAAAAAATCCGTGAAAAACAAGAATTAAAAAAAAAAAAAAATCCAACCTAAATCTAAAACTTCATATATTAGGAACGGTTTGTGCTATAAACTTGGGAGTAATAATCCTTTTAAGGATCGGTAGGTGATCAAGGCATGTCCCACACTGGATCCGCTTGTCTCATCTCATCTCATCTCAGCTCAGCTCAGACCCTTCCGCTCTGGTCCGGAAGTTTTCTGCACACTGCTTCCGCTCAGACCGCTCAGACCGTTCCGATATTTAGCTAGTTATTATAGTTATATTATATATTATTTAGCTAGTTAGGGGAGTGAGGAGAGGGGAAGGGCAAATTTTTCAGGTTCTTTCAAGGAAATAATTTTTTTTTAGAAATTGTGATCACTCAATTAATTGTGACACATCCTATTGTTTCATTATTGTAGTTCATTTTATATTTGCTATTAGGATTGAGGCATGGGTGGCTAAACATACAACCGAACCAATATTAATGTTAGCCAAAACTTAGAAATAGAAAATATTTTGGATACGTGGACATAACCCGACAATCAAAAGAAAAAAAGGTCGCTAGATTCTAAAAATTTTAAAGACAAGCTTGCCGTTTGCTTAGTTTTTGTCGTATTTTTTATGATATTTTTTCACGTCCAGTCATTGATATTTCTTATCGTCCAATCATTGATGTTTTTGATGTATTTACATCGATGTCCCAACCCTTTTTGCTATTATTAATACAATTTTGTTTTGAAGGTAATCTTGCTATGATTTCGTTTATATTTTATCATTCTTTAAAGCAAATAAAAATTAATATATATGGCTTTAGTGAAAAAAATTTTCCATTAGAATTAACCCTGTTGTCAGCTTTTAATTTTCTTCTCGCTTCGTCATTTTTATTTTAATCTTACTAATTGCGTTTCTTGATAAAGAATAAAGTTACGTCTGTGTGCCTTAATTTTAGATAAACTTGATTACTTTTTATCACATATTATTTCATAACATCATAACGCACGATCCTATCAAAGTATGATTTAACTCTTGTATTTTCGAGTGTGGGCGATTCGTTGTGTTTACTTCCTTATCTTATCTGTCCTCCATGTTTGTGTTGGTTTATCTCTAACTGATAAAGCTCGTAGCCCTCTTCATGCACCATTTTTGTTTATTTATATTACTTTTTTTTTTTTATAAAATATTTCACATCTCACCAAAAAGCATTTTTAGAAATATCGTTTGTATTTTAAACTTCACTGTTATCTCTATTTACTTGCACTTAACGATAATAATGGCACATTGAATGGGGTCATGATATATGAAGATTTTTACTTATACATTTTATTATAAAATGTGTATTGTCCAATTTGTGTTCCATTTTTCAGTTTGCATCTCAAAAATTCCTGAAGTATTCGTACATTTTGGTTACGTGGACATTACCCGACAATCAAAAGGAAAAAAAGGTAGCTTGATTCTAAAATTTTACCTCGAGCAAAGAAAAGCTTACCGTTTGCTAAATCTTTGTCGTCTTTTTTTCGATATTTCTTCACGTCCAATCATCGATGTATTTGATACATTGAAGTATTCGTATACATTTAGCGTGTTTGGGATAAGAAATTAGGTTTTTATTTTATACAATATATAACAAAATATATTAATTATATTAATCAAATTCATATTTTTGCTCCTATTATAATCATACATTTTTATTATATTAGCTATTCAATTGTTTGCGACAATAATTTAACGAACTCAATTTGTCTCCGAAATTTACAAATTTTTTTCGTTATTTCTGTGTAATTGTTAGTAATTAAAATTATTATATTGTTAATGTTAGTTCACGAAATTTTATATAATTTAAGTTATTATTGAAGAGATAGAATCATCATATTTATTTCTCCTTTTTATTTACAACTTGATTGCTGCTATGTTTGCCAATTAGATGACAGAAGTCTGCTATATTCTACATATACATTTACATTCATTCTACATCTACATTCATCATTGGATACACAAAGATCAGTGTTGGCTCTTTGAGAGCGTATTAAGCGTCCTATACAGACTATATACTATATTAAGCGATACCACCATAATTATTATTAAATAAATAGAAACATTTTAATTCTAATTTTATTTTTAAACATATATTAACTCTGGAAAAATAAGTATCTTAAAATTTTGTTTAATATTCCTTTTAGGGTATTTTAGATGATTTTAATTTATTCTAATAGAATTCTATACGTTTACGTTTATAAAACATAATTTCTATTTATATATCTATTATTATTTATTNCATAATTGCAAGTTAAAAAGAACTTGTGGATTTTTTCCGAACTAACTTTCCATACAGCAGAATTTGATGAAACGAATTAAATGTTGCTTAAAAATGGCTAAAAGTATTATAAATTATGCATTTTCATCGTGTTCTGAGATATTCTAAAAGTTTTATGTCTAGCTACTCGGGAAGTTAGTTAAAAATCGATTGCATGATTTGTACTGGACACACAAACAAGAAAGCAAGCTAATAAAAACGTAGTAAAAATAATCGAGCAGTAGTGATATCTACTATGTTTCCACAATTCAGTGGAATCAACAATTGTATCTACAAGTCCACAAAAATAACACTAAAGGCTACACTATAACTGGAGAAAGAATAGTACAGCATAAAAGAACAATAAGTATAATAACATAATTGCAAGATAAAAAGAACTTTTTAATTTTTCTGTCAGAAATCATAAATTTGAAACCTGTCAAAGATTGAAAATATGGGACATGTCAAAACAAATAAAATAACTTGTGGATTTTTTCCGAACTAACTTTCCATACAGCAAAATTTACTGAAACGTAGTATTAAGACTAGGTGTGCAATGCTTGCAATATTGAGCTGAGCGTGCATATATTAATCATATTTATTATTATTTTATTTTATTTTTTTTTTATTTTTTCCTATTTTACCAATAGAATGACCCCTCAAAATTAAAATATGACAAAAGTTGACATACAACAATAACTGTACTCTTAAGAGCTATCCAACAACATGCATCTTGAAGGGAATATACTATTTTAACTTTTGTACCCCGTACCCCTGTGTACCAATTTGGACCATTTCAGATTTATACCTTCCTGTGATTGGTCACAATGACCATGCCGAATTTTGAGTGGATTGGCTCAGCTGTTCAGGAGAAAACTTTTGTACTTCGTACCCCGTGTGTAACAATTTGGACCATGTCAGATTTATACCTTCCTGTGATTGGTCACTATGACTGTGCCGAATTTTGTTCAGATCGGCTCAGCCGTTCGGGAGAAAACGTTTGTACTTTGTACCCCGTACCCTTCTGTACGGATTTGGACCATTTCAAATTTATACCTTCCTGTGGTTAGTCACTATGACCATGCCAAATTTTGTGCAGATCAGTTCTGCTGTTCAGGAGGAGTATGCATCAGAAAAAATGCAAAGTGTTGTATAAGAGCTGAACGAAGCGAAGCTCGTTTTTTTTTTATAAAAAAAGCGAAGCTCGTTTTTTTATAAAAAAAGGAATACTTAAAGTTTACAACTTTTTGGTGTTATTTATTACTCGTAAACTCTTAGTAAGCTAACAACTTTTTATCTACATGTACTTCAGGTGTTACTCAAATAGCATCTGATATCACACTTTTCGCTAATCCTCGCTTTCGTCCACTCACTCTTTGTCTATCTCTCTCTAAAACTGTTATTGATACTTAACTTACAAAAAAAGTAGTTCTATCACTTTCACTTTCTAATTTGTGTAATAGAAAAAATCCAAAAAACAAGAGATACTATACTACAGTATCAATTTCTTTACATAAAACTTCAATTTTTTTTAGTATCCCTTCACTCAAGTTGATAATTTGGTTTACTGTTACGTCCAAGGAGATCTTTGGTCAGTTTTTTTGGATACTTAGCCCATGTGTCCCTGATGGCCCGGGTCCAAGGAGAGATCATGTCCTGCAGTCTTATCAAATCCTTTTGTTAATGTTAATCGACTTCTATATGCTTTCACCTTTTTAAAAAAATAAAATAAGGATGTATCGTAAACTTACTTTTAAGTAACTGTTCTTTTCTTTACTCTCTCAAGTAAATTCTGTTCCATCTGTATATGGAACTAAAGAAGACTTAAAAAATAAAGAAAAAAGTCTGATCTTATATTGATGCGTTAACTGGAGGGGATCCTTTGGATCCTTTTTTCTTCCTCCTTCCTAACCTAAATCCATTTTTGATGCTTGAAACTTTAAAGGAAATAATAATTAGATGGATTCAATATCTCAAGTTCTTTATTTGAAAATATATCTTAAGACCTTTCTCGTAAGAAAAGAAATAAATAATTATAATTCTTTAATGCGATTTTGAGTTGTCTCCTTTAAATGTATAACATATTATATTCTAAAAACAATTTTAGTTCATTAAATACAAAACCAAATACTCTTGAGGTCTTACAATTTTTAAGAATAGGTATCCTACATTTGTATGTTTTGTTTTTCAAAATAAAAATGAAATACAACTGAGAAAAGAGGATGGTCATCTATGCGTGGTGTAATAATGCCCTTGCGGTAGGGGTTTCTTACCGATTTATACCCATTTAAAGTCATAAAAATTTCAACAGTCGTTATATTTATTGCTTTTATACGTGGTCCATTAGTTCACTGTTTTCACTTTTTTCGGTTGGTACCATAGTGGTTTTCCTGTTGTGCTAAGTGTTTTTCATCTTTTTTTTGGAGTTTTTATTGTTTTCCAAAAACTTCCTGTCCTCCAATCTTGCGTAAGGTACAAAAAGAAAAAAAAATCTATTTTCTCCTAGAATGCTTTGGTTTTCCCTCGCCGCGATCACGACCGGTATTATCTCCGCAATTATTTCAGGCTTCCTATTCTCTATTCTCTTGCCCAAAAAAATTACCGATATTCCTATCATTGTATAACCGCCAAAAAAGTAATAGAAATACAAGGCTATGTGGTAACGTAGCCTATAATTTGTTTTATGTTGGGATTTCTCTTGGTTGTTGGACATTTTTATTCTTTCTCTTACTTCAATGAAATATTTATATATACAGTAAAACTTGTCTAAGCTGGAAGGCCACGGTTCCAGAAAAAAAATTCCACCTTAGCAGGTTTCCAGCTTAGGCAGCTTACCTGTCATGCAGGTTTTGCATACCTATGGTATGCTTGTAATTATGTTGTACCTATGTTAATTTAACTACATAATGTATATTCATTTAAATATTATTATTTAATTAAATTAAATTAATTAATTAAATATATTAATTAATACTTTCATAAATACATACATCTATAACTTTGTTCTATAACCACCTTTTAGTTTAAACATAAAGTTTATAAAAAATGTAATTAGTCTAAAAAGGGTTCATTTCTCAGGAATATAATATATAATCCATAAAAACATCAGTGCTACTATTCTTTATTCATTTAGAAATTTATTCTAAATGAATAAAAATTCATTTTGTGAAATTCGGGAAAATTTGAGGATAGAGCAAGCAGGCTTTCGTGCGCAAAGAAACTCATTATAAACACACCAAGGATTATCCTAGAGCAGAGTCAGGAATTCCAGTTGATTATTTTATAAATTTAAGAATCGTTAAGATTGATCAAAACTAACACACTAATTTTTATTAAACAAGTTTTCTTATAAAGTCAATATTGGCATAAGTCATATGCCAATATGACATGTCGGATGAGTGACACTGCAGGTATGACATACTTAAGGTTAAACAACGAACTTCAACAATTCCAAGCAACCCTCTATCTAACTTTCATTGATTTTGAAAAGGCCTTCGACTCTGTGATCCATCAAGTGCTGTGGAAGGTTGTTAGGGAGTATGGGATTCCCTCAAAAATAATGAATATAATTATGGATCTTTATGATGGATATGAATGCCAAGTATTACACCTAGGAAGCTGGACGGAACCCATCTGGGTGAACACTGGAGTGAGACAAGGCTGTATTTTTTCATTAACACTGTTCCAACTGGTCCTTGATTCTGTTATAAGGAAAGTGACTGGAGGTAGGAGAAGAGGTATCCAATGGGGAATTCAAACTCGTCTAGAAGGTCTGGAGTTCGCTGATGAAATTTGTCTTCTTGCCCAGAGCTTCAAAGATGCAATTAAAGCTAAATGCATTGAAACAAAACGCAGAAGCGGCAGGTTTGAAGATAATGTTGCCAAAACCAAGGAGATGAGGTTAAATGCTGCAGGAAATTTCCGAGCACTGTTCTTGGGAGCACAAAAGCTAGAGATCGTCAATGAATTTCAATACCTGGGCAGTATGGTAACCATTGGAGTAGGAGCAGATGAAGATGTGAAGTCACATCAAGAAAGCAAATGCAGCCTTCGTACAGTTATATCCAATCAAACTCTCAAAGCAAACTAAAATCCGTCTCTTCAATACCAATGTTAATACAGTCCTAATGTATGCTAGTGAGAAATGGCAAGTGGAAGCTAAAATCACCTCTCAACTACATTTATTTGTAATCCGATGTCTTCAGCGTATCATGGATGTGTGGTGGCCAGAAACAATCACCAATGAAGAACTATGGAGGCATACAGGACAGGCCCCTGGATAGACAGATCCAACAACGGAAATGGAGATGGTTGGGACTTGGGACACACCTTAAGGCCCTCCCCGCACACGGGTCGACTGATTTGCAACTCGAGCTGGAAACTAGTTGAGCACGCAACTGTTCTATGACACGCCCCGTGTAGAAGGTAGGAGTCCGCACACGGGTCGACCAAAACTAGACCAGTTTGAAATCAGTTTGCAAATGGTTGCGCGAGACCGTCCTTCCCCGTTGCAAAGTGGTTACAGATATAAGCTCAAAGAAAAATACCGACAAGAATGAATGATCAAACTCACTGTGTGAAAAGAGGTCACCGACTTATCTAAAATCAGTTGCACTCGTGTGTGGCCCTGGTTTTATTCCGGTTGCAAACTGTGAATATTTTGCTACTAGTTTCCAACTCAAGTTGCAAATCAGTCGACCCGTGTGCGGAGGGCCTATGGAAACCAGATGGAGCCATTAAAAAAGAGGATTTGGAGTGAAACCCACAGGGTGCAAGGAGGAGGGGTAGGCCGAAAGAGACATGGTGAAAAACAGTGGAAAAGGAGGCTGGACAAGTTGGAAAAGCCTGGAGTGAACTCAGGAACCTGGTTATGGATCGAGATGGGTTGCGGATTCTCCTGGATGCCCTATGCTTCTATAGGAGCCACAGGAACTAAGTCTACCTGAAATATTTCTGAAATTGTTTCACTTTTCACTGATTGTTTCTTAGAGTCTAGAGTTTAAATAGATAAGGGATGATAGTAAGGTATAGGGGAGGGGGGGGGAATAAGATAGTGTCAAAGGAGTAAAGGTTATTAGCACTAGACAGCAGTAGGAGGCAGAGAAGGGAAGACTTAGAAGAAAGTGCTAGTCACTTCTACTAGGTAGCGCTTGGTATTTCCAGGTGTTTCCAGCTTACACAGGTTATTGACTCCCATGGTTCCAGAAATTCCTTTCCACCTCCACGTTAGACAGGTTTCCAGCTTATACTGGGTGTTTTACTTAGAAAAAAACTCCGTTCCGAGAAAAAGTTTCCACCTCTGCAGGTTTCCAGCTTACACGTGTTCCAGCTTAGACAAGTTTTACTGTATTTATTTTATCTGTATGTTGTATGTTGCTTCTGAGCTTAACTAAGGTAATGGAAGCATTAGGATGATTCTGAAGGCAATTTGTTTTTAAACTTACGAAGGTACGTTAAGTATTTTAATAGTAAAGCTGCATTAATAAGATTATTAAGCCATTTTCCATTTACCCTCAATAATCATTGAGGCTATTTAATCAAGCTTAGAAGATAAATGAGTATTAGTGGACGTGGACATAGTGGATGAAACCATATCAATATTTTTACCAAGGAAGTGACATATATGTAAGTAAAATTTGGTTAACATATCTCAAAGAATGAAAGATTTTATAGTGAACTACACACCCTCGTTAACTATTGTATACATATATTCTATACATAATACTTAAAAATTATCTTGAGTGTGTGTAGTTCTGTATAGGCTCTTCCATTCTTTTAGCTGTCTTAGCCAAATTTTATTTTAATATCTATTTAACCATATCTAGCTTTCCTAAACTCTTGGTTTCTAAAATGTTTGTGATATTTAAATACAAGCAATTTAATTTTGACTAACAGAACTAACCTGTAACAACTAGCAAATAAAACACTGGTTGGAATACATAATTAAATTATGTATTGAGAAGGTTCGTATAGTAGTATCGGCCAGATTTATTTTTTATTGCGTTCAAATTACTCGGTTTATATCTATAAATGATTTTTTAATCTTGTTAACATCAATTCATTTTATGTAGGATTTATTTTTAGTCTATTTTATTTGATTTATATTTATAACGTAATCTAATATTTTAATTATGACATTCTACATCCCTCTATGTCGACGAGAACAGGTTGTTAAAGTTTTGTTAAATGTAACCGCAGACGTATTATTGGTTTCTTATGTCATGAGTTTTAATATCTTATGAACGTTTACTAAGGTTAAACGCCCAAGCTCACGTGCTTATAGTAAACGTTCTACAGGCTTAAACCAATCAGGTTCACACAAGTTTGGCTTTCTTCCCTTTAATACTTAGCTCTGTATCAGCTATTTCTGTCCAGTGAGGTCATAAGCCCTTAAAAGGCCAACGTACTCTTTTCTCGTTTACTTATCTATCTGCCATCGATTTTTCTAAACATATTTTCGCATTCATCATTCTTCTCACTAAGACGTTAAATATGTTTAAAAATATTACCAGAAATTGCTTAGCATTGATTATTGATTCGTGTTTATTTTCAAAGAATGACGAGTTGTATTTGTATTTTTACTTTTCCTCACTACCTATAGTAGGAAAAGTATTGTTTTCGCCAAAACATTTTTTTTCGAGATTTCAACGAAATTATCCGTTTTGGGGGTTTTTAAGACCTCCTGAGTGGTTTTCAGCATGACGTCTGTATGTATGTGTGTTATTATCTTAGTGCCCAAGGTATTTAACCAACAGAGTTGAGCGTAGCCGTAGCCGCGGCGGTTAAACCACCTCTGCTCGGCCATCACTGAATCATTGAGTGGAACGAGATGGGGTTTGTTTTTCCTCGGCGTGACACTCTGATTTATATGGCTCACTATTGATCACATCATACTCGCTTCGGCGGTACAATGTACATATGTATGATGTGTGAAGTGGCTGCAACTCTCTAC
>KZ651060.1:411279-423368 GCA_001010745.2 Gerris buenoi
GGGGGGGGGGGGGGGGAGGAAAACAAAGTCAAGTTGAGTCATCCTAATTTTTTTTTTAAAAATTATACGTATGTTTCTATCATTCTACATTGTAGACAAAAAAAATAAACCACGAAATTAGCGGGCTGCTTTCTATCATATTAACTACTCGACCAAATAAAATAAAATAATATAACTACGTATAGAAAAAAAGAAAAATAGAAACTACGTATCTTAAAAACCGATTTTAATCAAAATTGGATGGTAGGTCATAATTAGGCCACTGCTGGAACCAAATATAAGTTTAAATCTTCTGCGCCCATTTATTTCTCTTGTACATGCACTCAAACATCCATTTTTTAAAGCTATTTTTATGAAATTTAAATAATTCGTTGTAGCCTCAGAGTTTTTTTTTAACCTTAAAATTTGGCTAAATTGGTACTTTTCATGTAAAAATCAAAATAATTTTGACAGATTAAAACACGGGAGGGGAATTAAATAAATTTGGCAATAATAGATTTTAATAGCTCATAAAATCATAAAAAAGTATACCGAATAAGAAGGGAGGAAGTTATGTGCCACATTGGTACACTATTTTGTTTATTTTCCCTAGAAAATATTCGTATATAATAGTCTGTATATAGGAACGAATTTTCCGGTTTATAGTTTTGGTCCCTTTTTTGCTGGGCTCTTCTCAAAGATTTTTGGAATTGTTTGATAGTAGATAGCTTAATCTATGAATTCCTTAATATCAGTTCATAAAATCCGAATTTTGAATTGTAAATCTTAAGTCCTAGAGAATGGAAGAAATTGTTTTCGCTAGCTACTCTAACCCCGTTTTTCGCATTTGACGGTTGTGGGAGTTTGATTTCATTGATAAGAGTCCCAGTGAACAGTTGATTACCCAAGTTGAATTATACTTTGTGATTGCGCTGCGTACAACCAGGGGTATAGTTTGGAACACAATGACCGGATCTGGGGCTCCTAGGCTCTCTGGTACTGTGTCATTATATCCAATGTTTCTTTATATCTTTCGCTTCGTTTCCACTACGCTAGATCTTTATCCAGGTGTAATTTTTTCCTTAGGGTTTCACACCTGTCTACCCTTCTTACTCTGTTTGCGTTTAATGGTCTTCCTACTTATTATGAATTCTAGGTACTTCCGTACTACCTTTCTCCAATTTAAGTAGTCAAAATTTTTAAGGATGAAGAGGGCGAAAAAATACAGGACAAATAAAACCTATACGATCAATGCAGCCCTTGTATTGTATCATTGTTATTAACTGTTTCTATGTTGTTATTTTTGTTTTGTTTTTCAAATTGTTAATCGAAAAAAATGAGTTAGATCCGATTTTATTAGTAGTTTTTTGAACTTTGTTTGAAAAGAAACAGTTCTTCCTTCGTAAAAATAGTGTTAAAAAAAAATAAATACATCTATTTCTCTCTATAGATTGCTTTTATAAGTTTTAAAATAAAATGTATTGAATACATTTTACTTGGTGGTATTCGTATAAAAAAAAGAAGAAATTTTGGTAAGCAAAATACGGTAGATGCTGACACTATAATATGTGTTTTCCATAAAAAAGGGGTTAAATAAAAAGCCTCTTTTTGCATTCATATAATAAATATAAATATAGCAAAATATTTTAAATCCTTATATTACTTATTCTTGTTATTTGCTTTCATGGGATCCATCTTATTTCTTTTTGTAATAATAATAAATCTAAGTGCTACAAGGGGGTTGATTACTATTCACTTGTAACCGTACCCTAGCGGCCTAGCGCGTTACTCTTGCAGACGTGGTCGACACTTAAGTTGTCGCGTGGCTACCCTTTTCACACATCCGCCCACTAGTTTCGTATAATGACATCTCTCATGCGAACTCGATATTAGTAAATGTTATTAATTCATTAGACCTTACCCGCCTCTGTCGCTATCCACCCATTTGATTGCACCTATTATCAGACCCACCTAGTGTAAAAACCACCTCTTGTGTTTTTCTAGCTTCCAGAATTGTATTTCTAGTTTTGTTGGTAACGACTGTTTTCCCTTTATCCCATTCGTATTCTACCATTAAGCGCTTACCGGATGTATAATACTGCTGCGTAGATGTAGATTTAGTTTCTAGATTGGGCCAATGATACTTTATATTTTTCTTAGTATAAATTATTTTTTCTGTTTTGGTTTCCATTACCATCATATCTTTCTTCTGCTATCGAATAGTTCGTTTCTATAATTCCCTAGGGTGGCGCTATACGAAATGGCTCGCTTTGATAAATTAGTATTGATGTTTTGTTATTTTTTTGAAACTAATATCTACAAGTAACGATACTTTATTGTGATCCATCTTCATTAAAACAAATACTTTCCAATTCTCAGAAAAAGAGTTGTTTCATAATCTATATACCATACATGTATATAAAAACCCAATGGACCCTTAAATCTTTCTGTCTGTCGTTTCCTTTCTGAAACTTAAAAAATGATCATAAAAAACAATTAATCAATATATTTTGTAGCTAGTTAATTGACAATTACTATGAAAATACGAAAAATATTGACATTTTCGGCCTTGTTCTATTCATAATCTAGTAATTTGTGTGTGTTGTGTTTCATAATATTCTTTAATTGAATAATTAGAAATATTTAAAATTCTTATTAAAATGAATAAACCTTTAAGACTTTGCACTACTTTTTACATTAATTCTCAAGTCTGTCAGTGAGTGGTTAAATTCCTAATTAATTAGTGTTAATTTAGTGTCTATTTCTTAAGTTAATTAATGATTTACATACTGTCATGCTCACTGCACACATGTTATTTTTTTTAAAGTGATGAATGTGTAATTGTGTTGAGATGTTTGGCACTGGTTCGTCTGTCTGTGAACGTGACTGTAGTTAAACAGCGTAGGTTTTGAAGATCGAGAACACTTGATATATGTTGTTTTTTAAGTATGCAATTAATAACTCTGGTCTACCTCATGTTTCGAAGCAGTTTAGCCAATAGATCCCTGGTCATTCAAGATAAAAGCTCTCCATAATATCATATGTTATTTTTGAAGTTCGATTTAGGACGTCATAACCCTAAGCGAATTCTAGAGCTATCTTTCTGTTTCACTTCATCACTTGTCATCTGGTGATTACTAAGGTAAAACCTTTAATAGATTTGATTTGACCTTTTGATAAATTACTTGGAATCATTTACTCTTCCTATTCTTGACTGCAGCCAATTAGTTTGGCTACGGCTTAGTTGTTTTACTAGCCAGGCAGAACTTTTTTATCTATTTCTTTTTTTATACATTGCTAAAAAAAATATGTTTTTGTATTTAATTATTAGTTTATTTCTTAAATAGACCTCTTGGAATAAATTTTGCATGATAGTGATAAAAATTACCTTTTTTGATTTGGTTGAAGATTATTATCATCACAACTATTTAGATTTCTTGGAATGGAGGAAGCGTTCCCTTTGAATTTTCTCATAATAATATCAAGGCAAATCTGAGAATATGTAAAAATCAGAGCCTAAATCTCTAGATTAAGATTAGGATGAAAATTTGGGCTAACTGAAGCAGGCGAAATTCTGAGTAAAAATATTTGGCTCTCTTATTAATCCAAATATTATTTAAAGATTTTTAAGAAAATAGTTTTTATTTTATGATTATTTGTAAAATGTATTGTAAAACTCTTTACGGTGTTAACAGACTTTAAATTCACACTTATACTCATTGCGTTGAATTTTTATTTATTTGTCTATATGACGTGTTGCAGGTAGTTAAGAAAGACGTGTGGCAGCACAGCAAGGTGGTTTGCTGGCTGGTGAAGCAGTGTGAAGCCCTAGTTGGGTGTGAGTCGAGCCAGCAATCCCTTAGTTCCTGGGTGAGAGGAAGACGTCTCGAGCCCACACAGGCCGCCAGCTACGCTAGGGGCTTAGAGAGACGCTGGCAGCTACTGTATCTACAAGTCTTGGAGTGGCAGTGCCATATTGATACCCTATCCAACTCTGCTAAACAACAGGTAGGCCCTAGTTTGATTTATTTTGTTAAATAGGATAATAAAGAGTACGAAAAATTATTTTAACAGATTTTAATCGGACGTAATATACAAGCAATTCTTACATGCCTGCTCAAATTATTACTTTTACCTCAGCTCATGCTCTAGTTTTATTTCCAAATATGTACCTCTCTTATGTCTGAGGTACATTCGCTTCATGATCTTAATTACACTCCTTTGGTATTAAATTTAAAACTTGCTTGAGTTATTTCAAGATTAATAGAAATTTTGAAATTATATAGATTTTTTGAAAGTTGATTCTTGCAAGTAGGCAAGGTATAGATTAATGATTTATTTTAGGTATTTAACAGAGTGGATATGAAAGGGTTTGAGATGGTATTTCGGTTGCAGGTTTAGTTACTGGCAAGACGTGTGTCGTGACCCAGCTGTTCCAGTTCACTGCTATGTTTCATTACTTCTCCAGATCTAGACCCGCCTTTAGATCACTATTATCAGTTCCTAAGCTTATCCTTTTCGTTCCCTGTTGTTTCGCCTAACTGTTGGTCTTTTACCGTCGAGCGGGGGCCGTGTCTACGCGTTTTCCACCTCTGTGGTTTTTTATAACGAGATCTCTAAATCTAGGCCGATAGACCTTAGGAGTAATATTCTTTTACCGTCATTGTCTCGTTTCTTTAACTATATATATTTCTTTACCACCCTTATTCAGACAGGTAAATAACCCTTTCGTCGTATTTTGTGCGAGGTCGTCGAAATGCTTACTAGTAGAAGGTTATCATTAAAGGCAACCGCAAACAACCTTCAAGCCTCTTCGCATCGTGCCTTATGGGAGAATCAATCCGACTCTTAGATCTCCAACATGTTATTTTTCCAGCTCCCCCTTCTCGAATTTTTTATCTTAGACTTAAACTAACCGAACCTCGATATCCAGAAGAATATACATATATATATTTAGGAATACATATTTATTGATGTACCATATTACAGTTATCNATTCAATATTATATTAAGTAACGATTTTTGATGCTTTAACCTTACACCAATAACATGAAACCAATTAGAGAATTCAATATTTCTAATGTGGTTTGGCAATATCCTTAATTTATTGGGTTTTATCAAATCTATAGCTTTTTTGTACATTTTGATTTTTTATATTTGAATCAAATAAGTAAGCGAATATCTTACTCAGTTTAAGATAAGTGCTCTGATCGCACCTTAAACCTAATTTTACATGAGTCTTTATTTTACAAAGTTGAAATATTTCTTGGTTAATATGTCCCTCGTTTGAAAGAATGTGTGTCGGAAGATTCCCTTTTGATTAAAATTGATTCTTTTAACGATTGATTGTTTTAATTACTATCTTTTGTATTCGAAGATAATTATTTTCAATAGTTAATTTCCTGTTTTCATTTTGTTGAGTTTACAAAAAAGGTTGGATCTCTAAATGACTGATTTTTATGGTATGTATTTCATTCCAAATTAAGTAAATAAGAGAAACGATTACACCTCATTAACCAAATTAGGCTTCGAAGTATTTAAGAAAGGTATATAATTAAACTAATAGTAAGTATGCTAATTAATAAAGGTTATTGAAAGGGAAAAGGAAAGTCTTTTAGATCAAGATGCATTACAATAAGCTTTGCTAATATTTCAGATCCATATAAGTGAAGTTCAAATGGGCTGAAATAAATGCTAAGGCTATCTAAAGACAAGGATCATTTACAGCTTTAGTACTGAGAGCAAGCAGCAAGCTGGTATATGAGAACCGGGATCAGATCAAATAAAACATGGGGTAACTTCATGCTTACAGATAATAGTCAGACATTACGACACTCGTCAATATGTACAGCCATAATGCTTAATATATGCAACTAAGTACAACTCCAACTCTAATCTTGATATTAAATGGTAACTGCCAACATGTTATTTTTCCAGCTCCCCCTTCTCGAATTTTTTATCTTAGACTTAAACTAACCGAACCTCGATATCCAGAAGAATATACATATATATATTTAGGAATACATATTTATTGATGTACCATATTACAGTTATCAATGTCTTGCTATTCTGAAACTAAAAATTCAACTAACTGTATACATTATTGAAATTTATTTTCTGTATCTAGGTTGTACTTTCCTAATATGGACAGCCTTTAACACACATCAAATCCTAGGTAGAAAAATTATGTGAGTGTTAGATTTTCACGCCACACTTTACTAAATATACATTTTCCCCATTTTTAGCTAATTCCTCGTCGGTTTTTTCTTGTAGTTTGAAGGTATTTTTTTTTTCAGTAAATAAGTTCCTTTTTTTCCCTTTTAACAAAAAAAATAAATAAATAAATAAAAAATAAATAAATAAATAAACCTGAACTTTTTCTTAATTAATGACTTTACCTTTTTAAAACCAGTCTTAAAAAAAGATCATTCCCTTTTGATTAAAATTGATTCTTTTAACGATTGATTGTTTTAATTAGTATCTTTTGTATTCGAAGATAATTATTTTCAATAGTTAATTTCCTGTTTTCNGGTTTTATCAAATCTATAGCTTTTTTGTACATTTTGATTTTTTATATTTGAATCAAATAAGTAAGCGAATATCTTACTCAGTTTAAGATAAGTGCTCTGATCGCACCTTAAACCTAATTTTACATGAGTCTTTATTTTACAAAGTTGAAATATTTCTTGGTTAATATGTCCCTCGTTTGAAAGAATGTGTGTCGGAAGAAAGAGAAAGCAATATAATTGGATCCTTATGAGGAATCACAGTTGTTAGAGATTTGTGTAACCCAGATTCTTATTTATGTCTCTAGTAATTACAGCTTGCTGTGAGGCCTCAGCTATTTCTAATTTTAACTGATACTTGTCTGTCCAATTAATACATTTGCCAAATTGAACTCTTTACCTCTGACATGAATAATCTCAATCATTGATACTTTTAATTTAGGAGCATTCAGCCTAATAGAGTCAACAAATAATTTGTTAAATATCTACCCTATTGAATCAATCATTCAACTTTATGTAATAAGTAAAATAATAATATGAATATATAATTTTATTAACAAATTTTATTCGTATGTTCTCAATTCATTGTAAGTTTTGTTGCATTTAAATTTATTTTAGTTGTCTTTTCTCGTAAGAAATTAAAGGATATGATTCCTTAAAGGCTATAATAAAAGATTTTTGGTGAGACAATACTGTACACAACCAGGGTCTTATGTATTGTTGAAAGTTTGACCAGTGCGTGGTTTATTTTTCATGCAAGTACCATTCCCTTTTCTTCTTTGGATTCTCCTGTCACATAAATCCTCTGTTTATACCGACTGTCATATTGTCCAGCTGACACTATAAGCCATTGTCAACACGGTACAAAAGTGAACGTGAAACTGTTGCTTTTACTAAATAATATTTTTTGTATGCCACTCTTTACAATCTAACCAATCTACTCATCACCATACAATACTTCTTTCTTGTGTTTTAGTTGACCGCCTCGTCCTATTTCTTCACAGTCCCTTTACCATTTCTTCCTCAGCTCCCTTTCTTTCTAAAGCTTCTTTTATTACAGAAGATAATTAAAAACAAAAGATATTTATCTCGTCACTTCCATTAGTCATAGCTAAGTTAAATGTAGTTCTTCTACGTTATCATGGTTGACCCCCCACATGCATTGTCTTATTTAAGATATATTAGTACAGTTATCTAAGTTTTAAGTGGTAATGCTATTCTCTTTGAATTTTATGGGTGGTCTCTTAAAGTAAAGAACTCTCCTACTTACCACTTGAATTAAGGTCTAATTAATTATATTTATTATTTACCTTACTACATGACTTGTATTTATCAGTAATGTACACATATTTATTTTATATTCTTATAAAAAATTAAGTAAAACTACTTTTAGTTGTTATTAAATCACCTTTTATCCCACATCATTACTAGCCATAAATTTTAGTGTTAGTTAGTATTTACCTTTACAATTTGATAAAGTGAATCTAGTTGAAATCAGCCCAAAAATAAGAATTAAAAATACATATATTTTTGTTTCTTACAATGTTATGTTCAATCCTCTTGACTTTAAATAAATCTACTGTCATTGGTGCCCCTTAACTGTTTTATAACTTCATGACCTCATCACTTATTCAGACATAATGATAGCTTGGCAGAGGCTCCTGCTAAAACGAGTTAACCTCTGCTCAAGATATATTTATGTTTTTTAGATCGATTTCTAACCTAGTTCATCTTTTTTATAGTCGTGTGTTCTATTCTTCTTTTAATGGGGGCCTGGCTTGAATTTAACGCCTAAAGATTGTTTACTAAGAGCTCTGTGAGTAAACATCGAGGATTGGTTCTAGTCGCCGTGTTTTATTGTTTATGTAGGTCGGTTCTACAGTTGTGTTGCCTAGCTCTGTACTCAGGATGTACAAATCCCGGGTAATTTTGCACGTGGTATTGTTTTCACGCCCACTTCCTTCGTTCCATTGTGTCCGGAAATATTTTTTTGTTTTGTTTCAAGCCTCCACCCTTAGACCTAGATTTTTTTTTATTTATTTTTTTTTTTTTTATTCTTCAGAGTAATCAACTTTGGCCTGTGTTTCCGCATTTCATCTCGACTCTAGTAATTTCAGTCTGCACACCTTTCCAAAACAATAAAACAAAAAAATTGAACAAACGTGCTCTTTGTACTAGTGGTTTTTGCCTCACATGACTTTTTTTCTTTTTTAATTTGACTATTTATCTTAACTATTTAAAAAGGGAGCTCTTAAAAACGTTAATTAATTTATATTGTATTAAACTATTCCTAATAGCTATTTGCCTGTATAAAATTCATAAAAGGAAGTTATACCAAAGTCATGCAATTTCAAAAAGGAGTCTAAAGACTCCAATCTTCTATTTGTACAACGTGCCAACAAGTCATTAGGATTAGAATTAGAAACAAGTTTCAAGAATCATAAAACTATATG
This sequence comes from Gerris buenoi, assembly GCA_001010745.2. NCBI lineage: Eukaryota > Metazoa > Arthropoda > Insecta > Hemiptera > Gerridae > Gerris > Gerris buenoi. The sequence goes on from KZ651060.1 coordinate 420,218, forward strand.
ACCTAGAAGTGGCGCTTTTTATGTCAGAAGCAAGTTATAATCTTAACCAATGGCACAACTAGGCTTAGCCCCTTAGCTTAGGCACTGAAAAATATTATTACTTTTATGGATATATTTTGGTTTTAAAATTTTATCCCTCCCTGTCGTGGTGCCCAGGAAAGCTTGATCCAAGTAATTTAAACAGAATTAGATGTTACAAAATTATTTAAAAAAAAATAAATAAATAAAAAATAGGCTATCAATTAGTGTGGCATATAGCTTCCTCGCATCCTACCATGTACTTTATTGTTATATTAACATTAACGTTATATTACTTTACGATCTTTAACACTTCATAGAGGTGTCGTTTTTGGTTTTACTAAAAAATTGTATTTGAAAAAAATGTTTGTCTCATTGAATAGATGAAGTTTGATTTGTTTCTAGACCAAAAATTCCAATTTTGAATTTGAAGTTTACGTTTACGCGAGCGTTGTGCGTGAACGCTTGGACGGAAAACGTTGTCCAACGAACTCGTCCTACAGGCATTGGTATAAAGAACATGTCTACCAAATTTCATCAAAATTGGTTGACATTTACTCAAGTTATCGTCGGACGTTTCAGGATTCACGGACACACAGACCGGCAGAAAGACTGACCGACACGGAACCAAAAATGTTCCCTGATGTCTGAAACGGATTTCTGTCTTGGATTTTTAAAATCGGAGACATAAAACTTTTTCGTTCTCAAAAGTGAACTCAATGCTTCCGTTTTACCTTCGGTAAGCTCGGAAGCAAAATACAATCTAGTTTATTTATTTGAATGATGTAAAATTTCTTTGTTGTCACCTATTAGCTCCCATCTATACTTTCTCTCTTTTCTCTTTACTAAGCATTGTGAGATTTTCTAGAATCACTGACCTTTAGACTGATTAAATATCGCAAATAAAAGTTTACCAACCTGTTTCTACCTGGTGTGGTGATCACAGAGTCATTATGAGCGGTTAAATCGTGCTGCAACGCTTAACTTCTGATGTCTTTACTCACAATAAACGAAGAAGCGGGCTCGAAACAATTAAAAGACTGCTAAACTGTGAGATTTTGACGTAATAAGTAAAACCGTCAAACCCTTAAAGTATCCAAAAGCTAACTCAGCTGAACAAATAGCCTTAAATGTTGTCTATTTAACCCGTTTCATTATTATTATTATTTAATTAGAATCATCAACAATCTTAAGGGTTAAGGCGCATTTATGGACGTATAGTTATTAACCACTGAATAAAAACCAACAATAATTCCTCCGCTCTCTTTCTTTTAATGAAAATCGACTTTAATGTTTTCGATTTGGAAACAAAGAATTTAATAAAAAAAAAGAATAAAAAAAAGCTTTTTTTTTTAGATTAAAAAACAAACCGGATGGTTTTGTGCACATTTACCAATTCTGGTTACATCATAACCTACCCTAAGCTGATGAGTATTCTTCCATCTTCGATGAATTCGCTAGATGATTTTTTTTGGGTTTCTTCTTATTAATTCTGATGATTTGTTGTTTTTGACCTTCTATTTGACCTTCCTTTGTGCAGATTCTGCGTGACTAAAATATAATTGTTATAACTTTACTTTTTCTTCATTTCATTATCGCTATAAAAGTCGTGGGAGTAACATCAAGTTATATCATTGAAATATATCTGAAGGATTTCGTGAAAAACTTAGTTCTAATAGATTTTAATGTGGATGCTGAAGCCATCTTTAAGCTTTAATAATTGTTACTTTCTTACCCTTTAAAATGAATTCTTTTCTCTTAAAGGATCTAATGAAGAGATAAAGGTTCATTACATTATGACTTTTACATTTTAAAATAGCGTCTTCACTTCAAGCATAATTGCGTTGAGTTAATATTACCTCTCGTTGCTTTTGTTTATCACTATTAAAGAACGAATAACGTTATATCTTTTTTCCATAGAGGTGCCTTAATAGACAATGTAACAATTGTATGTACAATCCTATTTCATAAAATGAACTGTGTTTAATGAGATACTGTGTTTCAGTTAAATACGTTTTTCTTAAATTCTTTGCCGCCAAATCGTCAACATTTATGTCGACTTCCATTAATAGTAAGGGGGCTGGGTATTATTATTATTATTTTTTTTTTTAATCCCCTGGTTTATTGCAAGTCGGAAAGTGCCTTAATCCTTTCGGACCTAGTCATCCCTTATGGATCAACATTTCAGCTAAATTTTCAGAAATATAAAACCATCATTACTTATACATACACCATTTGCAGTAAATTACTATCTTTCTTGTATCATCGATCCTCTCTCTATAAGTAAGTTAAGATTATAGTGCATTATGTTGTTTAGTTAAAAATAAGCTAAAAAAAAAAATCCCTTTTTTTTATTATTATTATTTGTTGTTGAATAATGAAAGTTAAATTGAAATGAATTATTCAGTATCGTGGGAAATTAATTACATACCTGATTTACTATACCTATAGTTTGGCGATTTTTAGTTCTTGTTGTTATGCTTTCTTTGTTTCCATTTATAATCGTGTGAATTAACATCAGTGTCAGTGATCTTGGTATTTTATTATTTTCGTTTCTATGTTTCGTTCTCGTGTTACAGTTATCTCTTATTCACTTACTCATTTTTAGAGGTGGTTACCCGGGACAGACAGCAGAGTTATTGAATTCTTTTAAGATGGATTTGCATTTTTTTTTAAATAAAACCATAGATCTAAGTGAGAAGCTCTTTTCCTTTACAGGAAAAAAATACATTGCAGGAAAATAAATATTTGTAAATATAGAATGGGTTAAAGGACATCAGTACTTTTAAAATGTTTAGAATTTTACAACTGTAGTTTTGTCTTGTTCATTGATTATTACTTATTACCATAATAAGTGTTGCATTCATAGATAAGTTAAGTGGTATTATAATATCATTGAAATAGAACAATGACATTTACCGTCTTTAACTTAGCCCTCCCATGGTTATTGCTTTCACATTTCTAAATTAAATGTTTAAACTTATATCTTCTTTCATCTCTATAATACATACTTTTGTCTTTCAACCAACTGCACTTTCAGTTGCATATTAATATCTTCTTACTGCATAGTATCTGTTTGTGCTTTATTCTTCTGTACAAGAGTGGTTTGCTAACGGTAACTTGATACATCCCC
>KZ651060.1:427710-462933 GCA_001010745.2 Gerris buenoi
TATTTATATATTTTAGTTCCTAACTGTACTGGTGTCACGTTAATATAAAATAACTCGATCTCCTTCTCACTACTCAGTTCTTAATCTCATTATAGATAACCCAATTTAACTAATAATTTTTTAATCCTATCGCTTTATACTTTACGATTTAGTTGTCAATTTAAATATAGATATATAGTTGATGCTAAAGTTGTTATTTCCTCAAATCATTACTATTAAAAAAAAAATCTGCATTTAATAAAATAAAAATATTAAATATAGTGTTGCTTCCGATTTTATACCAAAGGTATATGGAGGCTAAGTAATCGTTTTAAAGGACGTAATTTATTTAGATCTCCGATTTCAAACATTTTTAAAAAGACAACGTTTTTGGGTCCGTGTCTGCCTGTCTGATGCTCAATTTTGGAGAACCAACATATCTTAAAACCAATCTTCTGTGTTTATTGAAATTTGGATAGTAGGTCATAATTAGCCCATTGTTGGTCCCATATAAGTTTCAACCTTCTTCGCCCATTTGTTTGTCTTCAAATGCGCACAAACATTCATTTATTTAAATCTATACCATCAATAGTAACTCATCTGATTGGTATGAAATTTGGATGGTTTGTCGAAAGTAGCCAGTCTGCAGATAGCCCAATATTAATTACTTCTGTCTGCGCTCTTTTAATGCTAAATTGATACTTTAATTCATGTAAAAAATCAATAGAATTATGACAGATTAAAAAACTGGGGGATAATTAAATAAATTTTTCAATAATGGGTTGTAAAAGCCAACAATTGTATACGAAATAGGATACGAGGAAGCTATGTGCAGACAATTTATTATTATTATTAATTTTTTTATTCGGTAATAAGTTTTTTTATTAACATTTTCGCAACGCATAACGATGAGTGCTAACATTTAATCTCCAGAATGTGCTTCAGAGTTAATATGTTTCTAATCAAGGTATCGAGGGCTCTAGGAAGTCTAAATCGTTACTTTGACTAATAAGCTCGAGACGAGAAGCCATCGTATTATAAATTGAACCACAAATTACAATTGCTAATTGAAACTTGAAACCATTAAAGGTCAACCAAGAAGGTATGACCCTGGGAAAAACTGTAAACTTAGGTTTGTTTAAAATCTGAACCACCGAGTATTACAGTCAGTATAGTTTTGTGCTATCACATTTATTTCTAAATGAGAAGCTATCCATGACAGTTAATAAAAATACGAGTCTTTTTTTTTTGTGTGTGTGTTTGAGTCTATTTGATCAAAAACTGAATTTATATGCTACAAAATCAACACTAGTGCACTTCTCAGATCGTCAAAACTTCTTGGTCGCCCTTTAGAGACAAATGCATACACAAAACAAGACTTATTTAAAGATATAATTTAGTTTTAATGATACGCTTAAGAAACTATTTATTATGACGACGTAATTAATTAGTTAAAATTAAACATGTTTTGTAATGATCAATAAATTGAATTATAATAATTTATAATTTGAACCTCTATAATTTATAACCACTTCACACTTAGTCAGGTTTACTTGCTATAAGACTGGAGTTGATAATTATTGGTTGTACATATTATTACCTACAAAATTATTTATGACTTGCTCAGTGCCTAGTCATTATAACTTACCTGTGAAATTAGTTGTTATTAACCCTAACCAGTTATTTGTTATTCAAAATTTTTATATCTAATTAGTCCTGTACGATTTTAAGATATTATTTATCTTTGTTTTTGAACTTTATATGGGAGAAACTCATGCTAGTATGTTTATTTAAGATTTAATGTTTATTATGTATTTTTATTTTTTTATTTTATCAAATTTAAAAACTAGTTCTCAAATTTAAAAACTAGTTTTATTTTTTTTCTCTTGTAATTATTTACTTCCTGTATCTTATAGTGATTATAAGTTATACTATTTCCGTTCTAAACTTCACTTTTATGACGCCCTGTTCGTATGTACTGAAATGCAGCATTTGGTTTAACTTAAAACTACACATGTATACCTCTTAAGGTGGTTACTTACCACGCTCGCATTCACAACCGTTTTTATATACTTTGTAATCACAAACTATGAATACATACGCGAAAAAACAGTTTATCTTGAATATTTGACAGTGTTAGAGACGACACGGAAAATCGGCGAACGTAAACGAACATTCGTTTGTTTGTGAAAGTTCGTGGTGTTTGGTGTGTGCCCATAGCTTTACACACACATTTACAATTGTAAGTGGTCCTTATATGTTTCTTATTTTATTCTGTTTCGATTAGAGGGTCCAAGGGTATTAGATCCAAACCCTATCTTTCCACCGATTATACTGTTTTACTACTTGTTCTTAAAACTCCTACCTATACTGCTATGGAAATTTCTTGCTTCACTTCTGCTTCCGATGTAGGTTTTTTTTTATACTTTTCTCTATTTAATTATAGATAATTGTGTTGATATCTCAGTTTGTAAGAAGTGTAAAAGGATGGCTGGTGTTGCGTGTTTATAGGCTAGATGGCAGCGTAAGGGATAAATCATTGACGGCTCCCATTCTGTCCAGAGTAATAACTGTTTATATTGGCTGGTTTATAGTTGGCTCTAGACTCCAGAGCGTATAGCGTGCTACTCCGTTTCAAACTTCATTGGTTTCACTCTACTTCCCTTTTCTCTTTTTCTCGGCAAGTTTTTCCAGTAGTGTCGAAACATTTTTCACGTTTTATTTCTTCTTTATTATTGATTATTACTCATAATTACATACATCTACTGTAATTCCAACCCTTTGAATTATTATCGGTGTGAAATTCATTAGTTTCCTTTTTATTCTCCCTTTCAAAAATGAAAAATTATTGACCTCAAAACGTCTACCTGCCTTATTTTTAAGATTTTCGTGTGGTAGGCGTTTTTAACTTGAGAAATATGAAGTTGGCTGCGTGGGCTTCTCTGACTAAAATCAGATATGTAAATTATTCATCTTGGATTGAAGAAATTCTGTCAATTCATTATCGAATATCGTTTATCAATGTCCGCTTTACATGATCTCTCTTACTATTTACATATATGATTACTTTTTTTAGGGGGAATAGAACGTTGAGTCCTAAACTTTGAAATTGCCTAAAAATAGAAGTGTGCTGCTGTATAATATAAATTATATAAAATTTAATACAAAACATTTTAATCGAATTTTTAGATTACTTGTTTGCGCTGGAGGTTAATATGGTCAAATATTATTGTTGTACTTTAAGAATGGTATGATTGTCCATGCGTGATTACATGAACGGTTTCATTGCATTGAAAAATATTAGTTTTTATTAAAAATATAATTACAATCAATAAAGGTTTAACATAAAAAACTGGTGTATCAAACTTAGTCATTGCCTCAATTTTAATCAAAAATATTCCAACATATACCTTAAAATAAATAGTTCATATTGGAAAACTGCTCTTTTAGGAATGAAAAGCGAATACAATACCAACCAATTATTATTTTTACTCCTTTCGTACAAACATATTTAGAAATCCTTTAAATAAATTCTTGCCTTAATTTAATGTGTATTCGGCAATATAAATCGTGCAGAGATCTATTGATATTTCGGAGTATATATTTGCCAACGAAAGGTATTATTTTCAATGTATTTCTTCCTTAAATGTTAAATACATAAGAATATTGACAGAGATCTATCGTAAAAGATTTCTTAACTTGTCCATATTTATAGTTAGTGGATTATGCTTTGCCCACGGTTCATGTGACCCACGTTTTTTCATGACTTTGAAATCATACTTCATTCGATTCTCATCTTTCTCCTATGTTATGTGCAGTAGTTTTTATCATACAACCTGTCATACATTCATATATCCTAAGATATTATTTATTCATAAAAATAAACAATAAATAAATTAATTCATATTTTTGACAAAATGCTATAAATAAAGTGCACGCAGAAATAAATAGCTACATATCGCAGTGTAATAGTTTAATTTATTTATGTAGTGACCAAGTCCCCTACAGGTTTTCTGATAATTAAATTAGTGAACTTATTTAAAATCTAAGTGGACTGTTTTAATTCTTGGTTAGGGTAAAATTTCGGAAATTTTGAAATTATATTCCAAATTACATTATTAAAATCTAATATTCTTTTAAAAGTTTTTACACAATTTTATGTACAAAATATTTATGTTAAAGGCCTATAATTAATTATATTTATTGTTAATGAAGAGATAAAAATTACTTAAATATTTTAATTTTTTAAAATAATGATAATCTGAGTTATCGATATAATGTTTCTTAGAAATTCTTGAAATTAAAATAAAAGCGGTACTCAAAATGAAGAATGTTATTAATAATCTATTGTTAATAATATGCATGAAGAGTGCAACAAATTTTTATTTTAGATCTTTCAGGCTTTCTCAATTGATTTAAATTAATTTTATGTGGATTTTTTTTTTATCTGTTTATCTAAAGTGTTGTTTAAGAAATGGAACATTTTTATACGGTTTATGACCTTAATACGTTTAATTGAAACAAATTTCATTGATTGTTACAATTAAATCATGTTATAAAAACATGTTTTAATCAGCCTTGGAATTTTTCGTTTGAGTTATGTGCTGTGAAAGAATTGCATTATTTATTCGAATAAACAAAAGTTTGTGTGACAATATGAATATGTAACACTTTATATGAAATCATTAAAAGGAACTTGTTACGATCTGCTGCCTTGGTTAGAATAGAGCAACTTTCAATCTGCGCGCACTCTGCTTCCTCTTTCGCATGCGCTTAATACTATTTTTTATTGAGACCTAGGTATAGTTCTAAAATTTCCCATATAAGTTTGGAAAAAATTGCTATTTAGTCGAAAGTGTTTTGCCCACATGATATCGGAAATTGAAAGAGGTCCTTATAACCTCACTTTTTAAATTGGGCACATCATTTAATTGACTTTTTGAATACCGCCCTTAGGGTGGATTTTAGGACATTTATTTATTTATTTATTTTAAAGCTATCTCATTAAACTTTATTTTACACCTATGAGACCATTCGTTCAATCGACAATATGATAAAACTATGGGCTATGCGAAATTGAAGAAATTGTAAAATGTTGTTAGTGAAATAAAAACTCTTATTATTTAATTCTAGGAATACCCGCTTTGAATAAAAGTTACAATCAATGCTGCAATTATAAAAATAATAATTGTAGAAAGGTTTTGGATATTAAACAAAGGAAAAACATAACAATTGGTCTTTGCCATGTTTACCAGTATTTCTTTTGTCGAGTAAATCACACTAAAAGTCGGTCATTATTATTTGAAATAAAACAAAATTTGACTTTTGAATTATTTATTTATTACTATTTTTTTCTGAATTTTAAATAACAATAATTGAACTTTAAGGAAATGCATGAATTCTTTTCGTAGGAGGTCAGTAGAATTTAAAAGTGTAATTGACTCGGAAGCAATCTCTTGATTATATGGCTGGCGTAACATACCCCGTTGTGGTGCAAGATGTATCATTACCAATTTTTAGAGACGTTAAGCTTCTTATTAACTTGCGGAGAAATTTAAAGAGTACTTACTTTAACTAGTCATTAGTTATTCGATTTTTATTAAGTAATAAAAATACATGTTTCTTTCAACCTTTCTCATAAATATTAATTTAAATGTTGAACAACCATTTGATAATGTGTTAGAACATCTTTTCTTGTCTTGTTGATGTTGAAATACACTTTAATTGCACGATTAAATCAATGAATATAATGTATTATGCTTCTGTATCCCATAGTAAAACCTAAAAACTAAATTATAAGTATTTTCCATTTATTTCTCTATTGGATAGAAGTTAATGGTTAGATGTCGATTGCCTGCGGGTAGGTATACCTGATCCTTATTACCTACTTCCCGTCTTAGGAGCATCTCTTACCACCTTTTGACACATGAAGTGAAAGCTTCTGCTAAATTTTATTTTCGTGAATTTGGCTTGAGGCTATGTTTAAAAGGATTCTTCCTCGTCATAATTTCTTGTGGTGTGTCGATTTTATATTTCCTCATTCCTTCGTATGATTCTCGTTTTTACTTTGTCGGCCTATGCGTTTATTATATTGCTTGGAAGAATTCAAGATATTATGTCAAGATGCATGTAATTTATTGGCCTATTTTGATCCTATAAATAAATCCATGGGTTCTACTTAACCTTTTCTAATTTCCTTGCATCAAACTAATTCATTATCATCAGGGAAAGGATGGTGATGAAACCAGCATTACTTCTTCATTCTGGTTCAATTATTCACAACGTTTTACTTCAGTTAAAGGTGACTTTTTGATCGTTGTTCCATACAGCTTAACTAGCTTAAAAAATGCTCTATACCTTTAACCTTAAGGTAAAAGCCGTTCAAATGTTACTGATAGAGTTTATGAAGGAACATTATTTGAACGAATCAACACTTAGGTGCTACGTGTAGAGAAAGCTTAAATAAATAATAATGAAAAGACGATTTTAAATTTTTATACAATTACTGTAGTACTCTTTAAAATAGGTATGAGATGGCGGTATGTTTAGAAATGTTGTAGAATAAGTGACAAATTGGTGAGGGGTGGAGCAGATATAGAAGAACTAGGGAATGTGTGATGACGCCTGCAGGCTGAGGCGAGAAGAACATTAGGGCAGGAGAGAGTATAAGTTAAAGAGGGTAGAGTGAGTTTGTGAGTATCGAACCTTAATAACTTTAACTACAACTGAAGAAGACTTTTAATGGTCTTAATGGTCTTTCTATAGAAATAGTTCTAAAATAAAGGTGACAACAGCACAGGTGTACAGAAATAATTGAGCCTTTGAGTCAAAAATATTGTTATAATCCTGAATAATAAGTAGTAAAGTAATAAAGTAATTTAATAGCTTGTTTGATTTTTTTTAATGAATACGTTATCCTATTGTTTAATATTATATTATTTTTAAATTCTTCTTAGTTTTTTAAAGTTGAGTTAATTGAGTAATCAACTTATTCTTCTGAAAATATGCTCCCATGCATAATTTCCCTTTCATCATCCCTACTTCAATTTTGTGAATAAATACATTGTTGTGGTTTCTTTTCCAGTAAATTACAATAGCAGAACTGCTAAATTAACCAACCGAGTGATTAAGAAAAGGTTTTATAACTATTGATAAAATTGCACTCACTAACGACCTCTGTATCCATCTCCCTGTTCAATTCCACGCTAGATTTCCTGTACATTTTTATTTTATTTCCAAGGTTTGGATGTAACCTTCACTTTTGTTTATTAGTTTATTTATTTTTAATAGCCCTGTCATATGTCTGCTGTCTGAATGGTTGTTGGAGAATGTCTAATCTTTTGATTTTTTTTCATACATTTTCCGTACCTCTTACTCCGCGTTATTGCGATATAATGATTTATCGCGTAACACCTCACACTCTATTGAACTTAAATCATTTTCAAAAAGAGAGTGAAAGTTTTCAAACAGGGCCATGTTGATGAAAAATAAATAGTAGTCGGGGTGAGGTAGTGAGGCAGTGAGTGAAATAAAACTAAAGGTGAAGCGGGGTCACGGGTTGTAGAAAAGAAAAAATAAAATTGGCAAATATTTTCAAAGGCACAATTGTCAAACCTGTAATAATAGGCAGGATAATATGGCAACTTCAAATTAGGGCATAAGAATTACAAATGTGGCGTGACGCCGACACGACACGAAATTATATTCTTGCCAAGTCATTTCTCTGTTATTCCGTTGTGCCATTTCTGAATTTGGACATGCATGTTTCACGTTGACTTGTTTGGTTTGCAAATCTCTATCACATTTCTCTTGACTTGCTTGAGCACTTATATTCTTTGAGTGCATTCAAATTCACTAGACCTCTATCTAACAAAGTTAAAAATAAGATGAATGAACCGTATATAATTAGACCTTATATAGAAAAGTTTCGACTGATTGATTAGTGAATTAAATTTATACTTCATCATAAACTCGTCTTCTCAGCTTATATGACTTATTTTGCTTTTAAGCTCGTTTTAAAGTTTCCGATGCAGGTTTTGGCTTATATATAATATTTTAAATGGTGAGAATTCAATGTTATTAGCTCTAGTCTGCTTTTTATTGAACATCCAATTAACCTTATTTCCGCGATTTCTATATTTCCGAGTAAATTGTTATATTGGCCGAAGAGGAGATGCTGCTGTTTGTACCGTCGGCTCTTTGCTCCAGACGTTACCTTATTAATATTAATCTATTCAATCTGGAACCCCTTTACCATGTCTCTTCAGCAAGGATGAGTCAAACCTGTTTCCATTCCTGCGTTAACGTTTAATTAATACATATATAAAAATACATCTCTGTTTTCACAGATGTTTTGTCACGTTTACTATTATCCCTTATGTATCTTTTAAAACAAGATGTTTTTATTGTTTTCTTATTAATAAAGCATAATATCTATTCATAATCCCTTTAATATTTATATTTTTTTCGATACCAGCTTTACAGGTGTTTTTTCTTATCTTCTTTTATAGAGATGAGTGGGTTTGTTATAAAAAAATTTAATTCCTTTTATTTTTCCACAGAGTCGTTTAAAAGGGATTACAACAACAGACACCCTAATCCTTATTTAAAAGTATAATGAGCTAACATTCTTGTGTAAATTCACGAAATATAGGGAGTTTATTAAGAACGATTGGTCATGATTTGTTACTTGTGGCAGTGTACAACAGTACAACGAACATTGTACATGGAAACTAGGTATAGAAAAGTTGAATGAGTTTTATATAATATAGGTCAGCGTCCTTCCTAGTAAAATCCAACATCCTGTTATAAATTACATACCATTGTTAACATCTCTCTTTAGAGTTAGAACTTAAATTAGTTGCGAATCTGCTAGATTCAGTCATCCGAATCAGCATCATATATTGAAATTCACTAGGTATGCAGAGCTCACAATCCCATTCAAATAGATTCGATTGGTGAATTTCTACACCTCTTACTTAATGGGGAATTTTCAAATGAATGACACTATTGAAGTACTGCATAAATAGAAACAGTATATGTATATGTAAAAAAAAAAAAATATATATATANTAACGTTTTCTTAAAAAAATATATATTTCTCATAAAATTACAAATACAAGATTCATTACAAATCAACAATAAACTATGTACAATGGAACAAAATTGGTGGAATAATACAGTCATAATACGGTCCTCATGGAACATATCTTATCATCCCCTGACTTGTTTAAAACAACTACTATAATAGTGTATTTCAGCAGGTCATGTATAGAAATAGCTTTTCTTTTACATTCAAATAGAAATAATTGTATACAAAGGAAATTGAAAAGGAGAAACACCAAGTATAGTATTAGTATTTCAGTATATTATTACGAAGCACCAAAACTAGGGTAGAAATTCGTATTTTATATAATAATAGTTTCATTGAAGGATAAGAGAGCAAATAAAGTTGATGTCAATAAAAAAATGAAAAACGAAAAATCTACCCACAAAATAAATGTTTACTTCTCAATACTAGTTTTCGACCTCTCGGCCGTTATCAGTGCCTACAATAAGAGTATACATATGGCTACTACACATGTACTATATGTATAAAAAAGAAACAGTGTATGTATGTACAGTAAAAATTCCAAAAAGTTAAATATATATATATATTTAACTTTTTGGAATTTTTACTGTACATACATACACTGTTTCTTTTTTATACATATAGTACATGTGTAGTAGCCATATGTATACTCTTATTGTAGGCACTGATAACGGCCGAGAGGTCGAAAACTAGTATTGAGAAGTAAACATTTATTTTGTGGGTAGATTTTTCGTTTTTCATTTTTTTATTGACATCAACTTTATTTGCTCTCTTATCCTTCAATGAAACTATTATTATATAAAATACGAATTTCTACCCTAGTTTTGGTGCTTCGTAATAATATACTGAAATACTAATACTATACTTGGTGTTTCTCCTTTTCAATTTCCTTTGTATACAATTATTTCTATTTGAATGTAAAAGAAAAGCTATTTCTATACATGACCTGCTGAAATACACTATTATAGTAGTTGTTTTAAACAAGTCAGGGGATGATAAGATATGTTCCATGAGGACCATATTATGACTGTATTATTCCACCAATTTTGTTCCATTGTACATAGTTTATTGTTGATTTGTAATGAATCTTGTATTTGTAATTTTATGAGAAATATATATTTTTTTAAGAAAACGTTAACATTTAAATGTTGTCATTTACCTATATTACGGTTTTACATCTAGTCTTTTTCTTAATTTTTAGCCTTTATTTAAAGATAAATACATCCAGAAAATAGGATGTGTAAAAAGCACCCTGACTAAAATAACTCGTTTTTATGAGTGCTGAGTACTGAAGTCAACGTTAGAACAACAAGTTTTATGGCTACAAAGTTGTTTGTTTTAGATGGGGGTCATGTTTGCACTAGGCATTATTGTTATTGTGTTATTTTGAACTTAACATTTCTGAGTTTGGTGGAGTTAGTTTGCCTAGGGTTGGGTTGTGCAGTGCCGCGTCTCGGAGCCGGGTGGCAGAGAACTAAATAAACTGTAATTGTGACTAATTGTCTATAAGGGACACTTCATTTCCTCCCCTAGCTCTAGTAGGTGCCCTCCTTCACAGTCTAACTCTACAGTTCTTCACTTTAATTTCCAGAACAGACAGAATCAAACCACACGTGTATACTCTTGAACCCTTCGTTTCAACCCTTACGCAACCCTGCTCGGATCTAACTCATCAATTACAATTAAATGTTATTCGTCTGCATGGAATAGAATGTCATACCAACTGTGAAATATGATCTTAAGAAAAGAATTGGGAAAGGTGTCTTAGGGCAGAGGAAAAATGTTATTCAAGTTTGATGGTTTATAGTAAGTTTCTCCTTTAAAGGCATAAAACGATTAAAATGTATTGTTACTGAAGGACGAGGCATCACGGTTGATTAGGAAGGATCCGTCGAACGTGTGTGGAAAGGAGAGGAAGATGTCATTTCTAGAATCATTGAAGACTTTCTTTTCTATTGTCCCTGGAGAAGGTATCTGTGATGATTGGCGAAACTAATCGGGCATCTTTTGATAGACATTTAGCTTCTTTAAGATTTCGTTATCTTGTTTCAGTCTCTAGAGCATCTTCAAACTCATAAATACTTACGCGAGATGACTGATGCTTGCTCATTCTTTCTTAATTGGTAATACTTGCTCGGCACATCGTGTTCTCGGGTACTCATTTATTCTTGATTATCCCTTCGTCGACTGCTTTTACCACTTTCTCCTTCGAAACAATTGTCGGCTTGTAACCCTGCTGCGTCTTTCTGACCCTAGGCAATACAAAGTTGCTAGCATATCTTCTCAGTTGTTTAAGAGTGACGCAACTTGTACATGTTCCAAGATCTAATCTTGTAATAACGTGAAGTCTAATTGTATTATAATTCTACATAATATGTACTTTTCAACTCCTATTACTGTAATCATCTTCTTATCCACAATAACTTGGCAGATGAATGCATACTTTCTGTTTAAATTTACTTTACTCTCGGGTTTTCATTGTTTGGTTACGCGCCTTATCTTAGTCGTTTTGCTTAATAAATAACTCCTTCGATGTATTCTTTGTCTCGCTGCTTTTCTTTGGGCGCAAGATTTTAAGGCTATCTTTAGTAGACGAGGTCTAACCTTGACTGGGCGATCTTTCTCTCCTTGGGCCAACTCAACCCACCTGGCTTCTCTCCAGTTCTGCCTGTGTAATATTCAACCATTTCTTTCTCTCATTCATATCTTCTTAAAATATTCATTACAAATAAACTGCGAGCATCTCCTAGAGTTCTACTCATGGGTTTTTCCTCCGTTAAATTAAGAAATTTTTGCTAATCTTACTTAATTCGAGGACATGTTATTGCAGCAGTTATAATTATTATTAGTTTTACATCATTCACATCCCTTAATATTGAGCCAATTCAGAATTCTACTGTAATGGTTTTAAAAGAACTTTTCGGGGTTTGATTTAAGAAGATTATGTGATTAAATTATTTGTGTAAAATTTACCGAATAGAGAGAACAATTAATTAATAATAATGTCTATGTTTTTAAAAGTACAGCAAGTCAATTATAACTATTATTATGTACAATTCACACCTCTCTTGGTAAAAACAGTGTAGTTGTTGATTTTTACTTTTTTTTATCGCAGACCGAAGGTAACATATTTTCATTTACCGAGAGAACAATTAATTAATAATTATTTCTATGTTTTTTGAAGTTCAGCAAGTCGATCACAACAATTATGTACAATTCTCACCTCTTAAGGTAAAAACAGTGTAGTTGTTGATTTTTATTTTCTTTTATCGCAGACCGAAGGTTGTAAATATTTTTAGCTCTTTTCATTTACCATTTTTACCAAATATCTATTAAGTTTCAAGAGTTATTTTTATTATTTTTTAAAGTAATTTCCGTAATATTTATTAAATTTCGTTTAAGATAAGTTCTAGAACCTTAAAGGTGTTAGACGTTATGATACAAGAAGCAGTTATGGTGCTGTGAATTTCGTGTCGGTGTAAAAATAAATGTTTGGTTTAATCTTTTACAAGTGAATTTAAATCGACTTTCCACCAGTACCAATCTCCTCTGGTACTGCCGTTGGTTTAATGCGGTTTCACGGGGCTATTGCTGTAATCTGTTAAAAAAAAAAAAACGACAGAGGCTAGTACTCTAATAAAATATAACTACTTGGGATTGTTAACAGCTTCCAAACCTCAGAGAAGGAAAAGTTAAAACGTGTGAAAACCAATAACATTACCCGACGATTCGACGATACAATCTGCTAACAGAATGAGACTTTGGCCTAATCTTTTAAAATGTATTACGATTTGCTCTTTTAATTTGAAACATTGAACGTTTTTAAATTTACTTTATAAATGTTAAGAAAGCTTTCACTAAAATAAAAAAATCAGATTTTTAAATGCTACTTTAATTTTAATAATTCTTATTTCTTTCTAATACATACTACTGTCTATAATCACTACTCAATATATTTTAACAAATTATGTGCAATTTTATTCGGATTGGTATTACTTCTTATATCATTGTGTTAAAACAATCATATCTTGTTAACTACAAGAAATGTGATGGTTTTATTACAGTCCACTTACTTATGAATCACGCTAATCAAACGCAACTAGGTCACTATAATTATAATAGAAGATTTAGTGAGGAATTACTACGTAGGAATTATTATTTTAGAAATGTTTTTATTTAGGTGATCATTTTTTGTAGAACGCTTCAAGCTATTAAAATGAATATATATATATATATATATGTATATGTGTAGATTATTATGTAGTTTAAGAAAGTGTACTAGGTCATGTATTTTGTTCTTATATTATCTGAAGTGAAAAAATCAGATATTATATAGGTATACTTAAATAATGTTAGGCACATTTACTACCACTTACTAAATCGTGAAAACTATTTCCTTGACATAAAAATATAGGTTATTATTCAATGTCTTTCCATATAAAGATTCAAATAAAATATAAATATATGTATATGTCTAAAATCTTAGATAATTCATTGCAAGACCTTTACTTGTTGCTTTGCGAACCATGTAAAATTTTTAAGACTGGGAAAATATTAAATGTTAGCTTATTGTGTGATTGTCAAGGAAGTATGAAGCAGAAATAAAAATGAGTATAACGTTTTTTAAGAAACTATAATAGTTTGGAGCCATTTCTGTTATGAACCCAGTAGACAAAGAAAAAAAAAATGCCTTTATACTTTCGGATGTGCTCGGCTGAACTCGCCGATCATAAGAGCTATAAATTCTCACTATCCCAAAAACTTATATTTCCAGCCTAATGGTTTTTTTCTATTTCATTTATATTATTAAAAAAATGTGTTTTTTTATTTCATTATTTTTTTTTTATGAAGTAATACTTTTACTTACGTTTACTTCCTATTCGCTTTTATATCTTAGTTTATTTGTTGGCTGACATAACAGATTTCGAATTATTAAAACTAAAAAAAATATATTTGAACATCTTAGTTGAATTAGTATAGCCTTTAAAGGTCAGAATCTTTTTTCCCTGATATAAATCAACATTATTACTTCTTCTCTATTTATGACTTCTTCACTGTCTTACTTTAATTAATAACCTTTTTCCAGGGAATGAAACTAGAACATCCTTATTTATTGACTATTTATATTAGCTAATTTATCTTAGTATTTAGTTTTATACTTATTTAATGCTATTATTTCGTTTATATTAATTATATGTATGTTTGTTTCAGGTATGAGAATCGATAGACTAAATCTGCTTCTTATCTTGTAAGTCTTAAATGTGATTATTTATTTCATTGCATTTATGTATGCGGTTGGCAATATCCAAAACTTTACTTTAACGGTGGATCACGTTCCGGGAACGTGGAGCCTAAACTACTGGGAAAATTTTGACGAAATTTGTCTTACATGTTCAAAAAAATCATACCCGCGGAGGCGTAAGCGAGAAATAAATTTTAGCCTCAAAAAATCGAAATTTGGGGATGATAACACAAAAACTCGTAAGAGACCTGGAAAAAAATTATTTCTCTAAAATAAGTCCGACGAGTTTGATTAAAATATTCCAAAACGTAGTCCATTTAAATACAAATTTAAATATATAAGCTGATTTCCCGGGAAAAATCTAGTTTCTGAGAAATGCAGCTTTATTCGCGGGTTATAAAAATATTTTTTAAGTTATGAGGAAACTTATAGAAAGTTATGGACATAATTTGTTAAAAAGAATTGCTACATTTTAAATGCATTTATACTGGAACAAATGAAAATTTGTGGAACAGTTGAAAATTAAAAGTACTGTGCTAAGTACTGAGTTTGTGAGGGTAATCATAGTTCTCGGTGCAACAATAAATCTTAACTAAAGGTTTTGACTGGGAACTGGGAGAGACTTAGTCCCTTCTTTCTGCTCTTTTGATTGTCAGTTAACTCGATTTTATAAGTTATCTGCATGCAGAAAAGCCTTCCCTTGCAATTTTCTGACAATATATGACTCTTAATTCAGCAGATAAGACCTCTTTTACCCTTTACCATTACCAATCTAATGCAGTATTTTAAAAATTGATATGAGGTCCGATTTAGACTTGCTCTATCCGTTATTCTATCATATCTAACTATGAAAATATAGTGATTATCTCAACTGATTTTATACCCTATGAATGTATAATATTGTCTCTTTCTACTATTTTCCTAATTTAAAAAAATATGCATTCTAACTCTTCTTATAATAAAGTCTTTTTTTGTGTAAAAATCGAATGCAAAGTACATATAAATTATTTATATCTCTTAAATAATTACACTAATAATTTTTTAACATTTAAATAATGTGTTGTAATTGAATATTGTTATAAAAAAAAAACCTTTTTGTGGATTTAACCGCATTACGGTTATATTAGAGCAGTTGTGGTTTAATATATGTTTAACGACGAAAGGTTGCAGTTTGTGAGGCATTTTAACCTTTTAATGATGTTTTTATGAAATCACGACAATGAAGATATCCTTTTATTACAGGGCGGATTTTAGGATTATAACATCTTTTTTATTTATTATTTTTCTTTATCACTTTTAACTCGAAAGAAAAAAAGAAATAAGATGAAATTGAGAATATATATATAATTTTGAAATATGGGGCTTCAAAAGATTTACGTTTCAGTGACAACATACTCCTTAATATCACTACAACGAAAGTGTAGATAATAAACAACTTGTATATAAGAACTATAGATAATTGAGTTCTCTAACAACAAAATGTTTTAGCTTTTTCTATTAAATGATTTTAATTACGTGTTATGTAAAAAATGTACAAAATATGTTTGATCTATAATTTATAGGGCTATCATAATTTTAGCTGTCAAACGGATAATCAATATACAACATATTCCCTATGTAACTTTTTTTTTGTACCAATTCTTATGTATTTGAAAATTAACTATCTTTAATTTCTTATGGTTTACTATCGAAAATTACTCATGTTTTCATCTTCATCTGTTGTCCTGTTACTCTACCTTGCTCTATTTTATAAGATACCAGCCAAACAGGAATAAAATTAGATCCAATTTATCTAATAAGACCAGCAGAAAGGCAAACCTTTTATTTTTAATTATATTTTCCGGCCCATTTCTCGTGGACGATATTGTCCCGCACACCTGTAAATACTTGGCTTATTTAAGCATATGCCTCTGACTTACTGTATTAATGAATCAGTCTTGTTCCCCAATCAGCTTTATAAATGTTTTATCATTTATATTTTTAAAGCTTTTTTTCTTAATGAGAGGTGTTTTATTTGACTTACTCAGAAATATAACTTAAGTTCATTGGTTAATAGCTTTTACTTCAAGTAAAACATATTATTAACACCTGTATTCTGTGATAGGTTAGTCTATGCTTTTAATATTCATTGTAGGCATATACTTAATATTTATTTCTAAATAAAAATCTTTTAGAGACGTAATAATAGGATAACGAATTCTAAGTGTGAATACGATCTGGGCCTAATTTACATACTAAATACCCTTTAATAGCGTCATTAATTCCGGCAGGTCTGCATGCCTAACCACTTCTGCTCCTTCGCCCTTGCCTTATTTCGAATGATATTACTACGACTGTTATTATCATAGTTATTTTATCCACCTACTGGTTATTACTGTGACTACCTTCTAATTACTGAATAATCATGCATCCCAAAATATTTTTTTCTTTTTTTACTTAATTTCTTGGATATAGTTTTTAACTTTGTTCTGGTTTTCTGTGAAATTTAATCTATAATTAACGGTTCTATAAGCAATAAAATCCTTCAATTCAAATAATTGAAATTTAAAGTACCTAGATGATTTTTTTTTTTTTTTATTCATGTAATGAAATTATAATTAGTTTTATTATTAAAGAATAAAGTGGCAGCTGCGGGTCTTCTAAGTACGAGAATAAATTTGTCTATTAGTTGTTTGTTTGGAATATTTAAGGTTTCGACCACTGTAACACTTTGCAGTTATTTTACTTAAACAATTTTTGGAACGAAGTTCCTTATTAAAGCTGAAGTTAAAGCGTCTGAATCCCGGGAGTGAATCCGAAAAAAACGACCGGTTACAAAATCGACCGTCACAAAACCAACCGTGACGGTAACTTATGTAAAAGTTGACCAATGTAGTTGAAATTTGGTACACATGTTCACGTTACCAATGCTCAGGGCGAGTCGTTCGTTTAACAACGATATCCGTTTAAGCGTTCGCGCGCAACGTTCGCGTAAACGTAAACTTAGAAAAGCTGTTGAGAATAGTTAAATACAGGACTGCTGTATTAATTGATCTCTCATTCGCAACTGTCTATTCAATGCGTATTTACTATTCTATTGAGTTAAGTCTGGAAATGTATTGCAGAGTGTGCTTTATACTGAGACAGTTGCCCTTTAAAGTTAGGTATAAATCATTCATGGAATTTCTCGTGATGTGTACATGCCTAAGTTAACGAGGCCTATTTTTATTCCATTTTTTCTTGTAAATGACTAAACTCTGGCTTTATGCTGTTACAGAAATATATTATCTAAAGTAAATAATTTTAGAATCCATTGTGTTGTAAAATTAAATTCTTCTTAACATTTTATTCATATTTCAAAACGAGAATTAACAATCTGTGTAGAAGAGATATGAACTTTTAGGTGTTAAAAAGTTACTGCCTACAGGGAATTTGACCTTTGCATGGGATTTGTCATGAAAAAGTTCGTGTTTTGAAGTTCTCGTTTTGGCCTATGCCCCGTGAAAAGTTGGAAATAGGTCACGTGTTTAAAGGCGTTAATTTTGTAGTTGAGATTTGCAACTATGCATTTTATTTATTATAGAAAATTTGTTTTCCATTTTTTCTTTGGATAATACTTTTTACTTCATCCTAGTAATAAAATCTAGGTTAATTTTTAAATTAGGTTTTGTTTTTCACGTATTTTTTACATACATATTAAAGTTTAAAAGTGAATGTAGGGCAATTGTTTTTAAGGTTGATTTTCTTTTTCTTACACTTACAACTGTATATTTTCCTTTGTTCGGTTTTTTGGGTCCTGTAAGTCGCTAAAGCGTCGAATAAATGGTTTTATTAAAAAACCTGAAGCTTCCAATTCTCTTGGAATTCTCTATGTTTATTATCCTAAAAAATCACGCGCAGTGTCCTAAAATTTGAAGACTCTTAACTCTTCTACCTTTATACCTGATTACCTCTTAACGTTTTTCGTGCTTTTATCTTATATGAAGTATTACAATTTCAAATTTCAAAAATTGCTTTTATTAAATAAATTTTATGGAAGCCTTTGCTTAATTTTATGTTATTATTTTTTTTTTATATTGGTACATTTTTTTTTATCTTCCTGTAACTATCATATGCCGAGAAATTCAGCCTTTTAATTAGTCGAGGCAGTCAATTTATGCTGTTCCTACTCATAGCACTTACGATTTAATGATTGCAAGGCATAAAATTGTTGGTGTAAATACAGAAGTGGTATAGCACTTTTATATAGTTTTCTTATCGTGTTCGTTAAATCTAATAATGAGAAAAGAAGTTACACTTGATACTTACACTTGAGTAAACTTCTTGGGAGCTTAGTTATGATTTCTTCCTCAATAACTTGTGGTTGTGTATGTAATATTATTATTTCATACAGTTAAACTTTCCTGCTATTTTGTCGTAAAGCTGAGCTAACTTATGAGGAATCTTTATTGTTCTATGTTTCCGGCATCTTTTTTAAACGAAAACTTTATTTGAGAGAGAAAGGTATTTCTAAAACTTTGAAGTGTTTGAATTTCCTTTTTTGCAGCAGTATTAAGACGTCACTTTCTACTTGACTGTTGACTTCTCTGTCTGTCAGTCTGTCTGTGAACTCGTTATATTCCAAGTTTATACCTTTGTCCTGAAACAAAGTTTTTTCCCATTGAAATTTGCTTGTCAGGAATTTGTTTTTCAAGCTCTATTCTGTTAAGAAAGCATGAAATTACTTGACAACTCAAATTTTATTCATTTTCTTAAACTTCCAATTTATTTTACTGTTAACCTCCGAAAAATATTAGAAAACACTCCGATAGTTAGTCCCGTGTTATATTATTTTTGATGATAGTTATTTTGACAGTATAATACTCGGTCACAAAATTGCAAGCTTTATATGTTGTTCATCATCATTAAGGACCTGCCACCATTCTATTTCACATGTGATAGTTTTTTTCTGATTTCATTCCAACCTTCTCACGTGTTCCTTTTTCACCCTCAAAATTTTTCCTTGAGTGTCGCTCCATTGATGGTAAACCATTATTTTTTCTCTCTTTCCCTTGTAATCGCTTTGATCCTTCACATTACGTTTGTTAAGTAGGCTCATTTAAGACCATTACTTTCATCAAATCGAGCAACTTACACCTTTTTCAGACTGCTAACAACAGTATAAATTCCTTTCTAAGTAGGAACGTTATTTTCTCTGTTGTGCTTTTTATGGATGATGTTAAACGAGGAACGTAGGTAAGAAAGATCTGTTAAAAGACTTGTTGAACGGAACTAAAGGTTTTCTCCTGATGCTAACGCTAGTGGGTCGGAGTTGCAGCAGCGAAGCGTGCATGGGAAGATGTTTTCCAGAGTATACGTCGCCTCGTCGCCATGGGGTCGGTCCCCTTGTACCTTATCCTTCTGTTCTATCTGGAGCAAGTCGTGTTCTCACGTACCATTGTATGCAGTATTCTCTCTTAAGATGGAACGTTTAACGTGTTTCCTCCCTTTCTTAACTGCTATCAATTTTTATAGAGACCTTCTTTATGGGAAACCTTAGCCCCTAGTGACCTCATGATCTTGATACCCCATCTTCTTCAGTATCTTACGAATATAGATTAGTGTTTCGGCACCTTTCATTTTTTACTCATACCCACACTATTAACTATGTATGAATTGCCTATTGTTTCTCTTTTCTCCGTTCACTTTTCATTAACCTTGTGTCAGTTTCAATTGCTTGTATGTAGAGCTTTATTTAAGAATATCCATAAATAGCTTTCTCTTTCACGCATACTTGATCCTTGTAACTCTTTTTATTTTACTGGTTCAATTACTTCTGTCTGCCCTCCATTGACCAGGGTCATATTACACTAAATCAAACAGTAGAAAAAAAAACTAACTACATTTCACTTTTTTATTACAATCTTTAAGTTCTAACGCTATATGTTTTATTAATTTATATAATTAATTAACCGTATTTTATAATTAAACAACTATATGAAAGTTCATAGGCTTACGTATGGGGTTAAAATGAAGCTCTAGGTCTTTCTATGTTTTAAACGACCACGTCTCGAAGGGTGTACCGCACAACAATTATGATTAATATTTTGCTAATAACAATTATTGATTAGTGAAATACGTATTTTAATTTTAATTAAAAAATAAGAAAAAATTGTGTATAGATTTTTAGCACTTAAGTTAGGAATATCCTCTAATCGATAACTTATTTTTGAAAGTTCTAGCCTCGGGTGATAGGGATAAAATTTCAGTTTTCTGCTCGTATACGCTTTAATTTTAAGTGTGAGTCAATACAATTATATCATAAATTTACATCAAGCTTTTATTTTACTGTGCTTAATATTTAGGGAAAAGTTTACTTTCTTCACTAGTGAAATTTGATTCTTAAAAATTGCTAAGGTAATAAATATTTTTTTATTTTACGACTTTATGTGAATTGTGTGTTTTTCTTTCTTTTTTTTTTTTTGTTCTTAACTCTTGCAGGTTAATCCCTTTACTTTTGTAACATGTGATCTCTTAGAACCTAAATAAAGATTTTTATACAGATAAAGAGGACTGTGTTCAGCCGTGCGTGGAAATCAAACCGGTTTATCCTAATGATACATGTCGGCATCATCCAGCTAGTTCTGTTCTACTAAATCTTACATGTCTTGATTTGCGATTGAGATAAACTTTTCAATTTTTCTTTATCTTATTAAGTGTTAAATCCTTCATCAATTAGTATAGTTAGATTAGCTTTTTGAAGCTTTGCTAGGACTTGTCTATTTAGCTGTTGATTTATTTTAAATCCAATGATTTTTGAAACCTTTAAAAATGTATCTCGGGCTATAGATAATGTCAAGATATGTTTTTAAATTCTCTTTGCGATTGCTAGTGGTGAGTCGTTTTACTTTTTACCGTTTTCTTAAAGGTTTCTCTTTCAGATTCAGATTAGCTAAATTAGTTGTAGACATTTTATTCGCAGTATCTATTTAATCGGATAAAACTTTTATCAATATATCTATCCATTTTCTTTATCGCTTAAACCCATGAATGAATTTTATTTACGTAACTATGTTTTATGATTGTTTCGTAGATATTTTTTTAAAATTAATTGTTTATAAATGAAAGTAAAAAAGCCGAATAATAGTATTTTGGATAAAAGTGTAGCCACTCTCTTAAATTGTGACATGCATTTTTCTGAAAACATTTTATTTTGCATTTTAAGAATTGTAATCTTAGTTTAATTTTGAGTGAAATAAGTGATAAGATATTATTTTACTATAAAATTAATTCAAGTGCGGAAAATCAACGATTTCAAAATTTCTAAGATACCTTTGTTTCTTTTTACATAACTCTAAATTGATCAATTGACATTTTCATAATGTAGGTTAATCATTAGCAGCCACGTCTCAAAGAAATTGAAGCAGCCAATGTCTAGCTTATCTTTTTAATAATTTTCTTTGCCTGATATCCTTAATTGAACTTCTGGCACGGTACCTACTGGATAAGTAGGATGTGTTGAAGAATAGGAAATTAATAATTTGGCCGGTTGATAAGATTTGGTCTATTATATCTGCGATCATCTTATTTGGCATCATCATCTTATTTTTTATCATCTTTTTTTTTTTATCATCTTATTTGGCATCATCATCTTATTTTTTATCATCTTTTTTTTTTTCATCATCTTTTTTTTTATCATCTTATTTTTTTAAAATTATAGATGTTTATTAGTTTTAACTGTTCCAGTAAGTACATATTTGCAAACCCCTTTAATGGATTTTATGTCACCTTAAACGTTGAAGAAGTATGTTATATTTATTTTTAATTACAAAATTGTTTACAAGTATTATAAACCTTAAATCAAAATTTAATAATTGAGAATGATTATCTTAAAAAGTTAGTTATAGAGAGAAAAAATTGTTAGAATAGAATGTCTCGTGGAGATAAAGATCTTGATTGCGTTGGCTCTACTTACTCATTGATTATAGTTCATTACCATGATCATTCTCTACTTTAATTATTTGATCCAATCCTTTTCTTTTATTTACCCTTTTCAAAAACTACAATTAAATATAGATTTACTCCATAAAATCAGATTGTAGCTTACTGAATTCACTCGTGCTTTTCATATATTTTTTTTCCTAGAGCACTATTGTTAAGTATTATTAGCGTCCCTTTTTCCTGTTTTTCTTTATTGAACTGAGTATATAGTTGCCGTGTTTGCGTACAGTCTGGCATGTGTAGGCGTTGCATCGCCACATTGAGCAAGATAATTGCACTGTTCTGCCTGAGGAACTTTACCATTACTTTGTGTTACCAGTCAGTCATACTTATATTAACGGCCTTACCTAACTATGGTTGCTTTTTTCACAATCCTTATATCTTTTAAAAGTAATGCAAATAAAACAAAACATAAGTAAATTAACTCTCATTTATAATTACATATTATGTATATAGAAAACATTTTTCCCATCTATATGTTTAGATTAAGTCCCTAAATCGATTATTATTTCAGTATTTAATAGTTTCAGCTTAAATTTGGTAAATGTTCCTTCCATCACTATAGGCTCATCTACAATACTACTTGTTGGTACATCAACAATATTTCTTATGAACACTATTCTTTGCTAAGTATTGCGCATCTGAATCATTCACTATTTCATTTGATTATTTTACTTCAATGATTACATGGTCTAACTTATTTCAGTGAACACAATTTAAATATATATATATATATATATATATATATATATACAAAAATATATATGTACATGTACATAAATAAATATAATTTTAAAATAAAAATGCGTCGTAAATTAAAATGCGTCCAAAATATTTTACGAAATTTTCGTAGTATCCTAAATAGAATTTTATTTTTATCAAATAATAGTTTTATCGAAGAGTAGACTACAAAAATATATAGCACTCGTGGAAAGTGTTTAATCCCCACCATTTTGTCAAAAAGTATCAACANTTTTTAATATATATATATATATATATATATATATTTCAAACCAAATTAAAAATAACAACATGGAAGTTTTATAGTTTAATTTAAGCAACGCTTAACCGCTTAATTTAGTGCTTCTGAAAACCTTAAATCCTATTTAAAAGTAATATTGTAGTGTTATAAGGAAGTGATATTATAAGTTTAAGACATTATTTAGGAATTTATATAGAGAAACGCATCTTAAATATTGTACAGATTGCATATAGCAAGAATAAAGTACATATAGCTTGTAATATTTTCAATTTGCAAATACCCTATATCAATTTAAACTGACTTTAAACATAAACGCACCATTAAACAAAGTTTAATTTTAGCTCCTGGAATTTTAAACACTATTATACGTTAAAGTCTGAGTAGCAGATGTGTTACTTAAAACCCAGCCAGTTGTGTTGAGTTTACATTTCAATGCCAACCAAATTGTTAGTAATCAAATCTTCGATCTTTTCTAGATTTTTAACTTAAAATGTTGGTTTTTCTCAATCTTGATAGTTTCAATTTCTAATTTAAGACAAATGTTTCCCAAAGCATTAGGCACAATAAAATTGTGTAACTTGCCCTTGTTAATCGTTTTGTATTATTTGTTGGAAAACTTTTAAATTTTATATCTTAAATTGTTTAAGATTGATTATGATTTTTACATCGACCCTTCATCTTAAAAAACATGCAATAACTAAAATATCGTATTATGTTGATTGCTTTTATATTATATTTATTAAGTGTGTATAGTGTGTTAGTATTTACTATTTAAAGGATTTACTTAATCAAGAGAATATATTTTATTGCTAAGAAAATATATTATTCCTTTTATACCGTTACTTTCTCTTCTTAAGGGAAAGTAAACAAGTATATTTATTGAGCTGTATATACGAATCCAAGGATAATATTGGATATGACATCCATATTGAGCGGAGACTTGTAAGTCCTTTGTCCTGTCTTGGTTCAACTCTATAGGAATATTTTCTTTTTTCCAGTTTTAATACCATGTCCCATTTGCCTGGAAATAAGAATATTTTTATTTATGAACAAAATATTATTTTCTATAAACTTTCTTTGTAATACTTTTATCTGAGGGCTGTTTATTACCTGGAATAATTTTTGTATTTTAATCGCATTCATCACATTATTTAAAATTTGTATGTAAACAACCGTCAAGCCTAAGTTTTTAATACTAGAGGAATATGTCCTTTTAATAATTATATGAAATGTTTTCTGTCGAATATATTTTCTATCGTTTTTGTATCTTTTTAGGGTTTCGTAAGTCATTTTCGAAACCTCACCCTCATATTGAGAGTCATGTGTCATGTGTATAAGTTAAGTATATAATAGAAATACAAACTAGAGAGGTACGCATCATAATATCAACCCTATATGCTTTATAGTTATTGGGTTAAAGTATCTTATAATTCAGATATAAGAAGTTCAAAGTTGTTAGCAGGCAAGTTAGTAGGTGGAATCAGTATTTATAAGATATTAGGTATAATTTTATTTATTACTAGCGTTTACCCCCCGCTTCGCGCGTGGCTCATGCTAGGAATCAGTGGCTAGGTTTCCTATTCCTATCATGTAGGTGCATGCAATAAAATAAAACTCTTAGTTTTGTTTCCAAAGCCTTTAATTTTATATTTATAGATTAAAATGCGGATATTAATGTGGTTGAATCGCTGCTCTATTCTTCTGATCACGCATTGTATTTATGACATTTCTGTTTTCCTAATTATCATCCTACCCTTAAAAAATACATATATATAAAATTCGATTATTCAAGATAAAATTACTTTTTAACAGACATTTTTTATATTAATTCGCTATTTTGAAATGGAGAAAGTATTTAATTTCTAATTTGTTAATTGGCTATAAAGTTTATTTCAAATCTCTACTTTTCCGGCAAATCAAGTAATAAAAGTACCTCTTTTTGTCTAAACTCTAAACAATACAAAAATATCAATTATCAACGCTTTCACTTTCCTCGTTAGCGATTTATGAAGAAAAAATTAAAAGAAAACGAGAAGTAATAGTTTAAAGGTAGAGTTTCTGTATCGAATAAGCCAATGACTTATTTTTAGTGCCCTTAGGCAAGGTTTGGAACTCTATGGGTTTTTGCACATTTCAATGATATATATTATTTCCTGTCGTTCCTTTCTACTTTTTTCGGACCACCTATATTGTATTCTCTGCTCCATTTTCTCCTTAGTTAAATAAAATAAAATCTTACTCAATTCTTTGACTTAGTTGTAAATCTCTCTTTTATTTATTTTTATTTGTTCAGTAGAGTTAAAGAAACAATCGTAACTCATAGTCTTAACAATGACAACCAACTGTGGTTTTTTGAACAATTAACTAATAAATTAATTTTATCTTGACGTTTTATTCTCCATGTTTCACTAATTTTGGTAGAAAAAAATACTTTTGTAATAAGCACATGTTTAAGTTTTTGACTTCCTAAAATTCTATTCAGTTATTGGTGGTGAATTTTTCCTTATCGAAGATAACCCCCTTCTGAGTAAGTTATTTTTATTTGCAGTTGCATTAATTCTCTTGTAATAATGAAGCAACAATAACAAGGGTAAGGCGTTTACCGGCAGTATTTTAAGTAGGTCTCAAAACTAACAAGAGGCCTTATTGAAGTATGTTGAAAAGACCTCTTGCATTAGCCTTATGCATTGACATTTTCATAATGTAGGTTAATCATTAGCAGCCACGTCTCAAAGAAATTGAAGCAGCCAATGTCTAGCTTATCTTTTTAATAATTTTCTTTGCCTGATATCCTTAATTGAACTTCTGGCACGGTACCTACTGGATAAGTAGGATGTGTTGANATAATCACTTATGCAGTTACAATTCTGCAAAAGAATACGAAGTACCAAATAAAAATCTGTATTATATGATATATGTAAGTCCTATATAATTATATCTATGCTATAGTTTTGTACAATTGTTCTACTTTATCACTTACTCCAGTAACCTTTAGCTTGTAGATGTTTTTAGGAACTAATCTTGTAATAATCTAACATTTCGATTTATATATATTCTTGATACACATATTACATTTGTATGATTTAAACTGTCCAAAATTAAAAATTTGCCGATTAATCGTACTCTCTGAGTTTAATTGGCTATACAAATTGTTGCATGATTACTGTGAGTTACATTCAGCCAGAATAAGTTTAAATTATCGATGGAAGCAACAAACATATTTAAGAAGTGTGACATTCCTTGCTTAAAACAAGTGATTAACTTAAAAAAACCGATACATAAATATTATACCTTTTGTTTCATAAATTGCAATCAATGATTTGTAATATTATTCCTCATGTATAAATATTATGATAATTGTTTAGTTAATTCGTTCAGGTTATAAGAAATTCTCCAGACTGGAAACGAGGTTGGTGACCTGACCTTATGTTTCTTCCATCTTGATGTCTCGAAGTTTCATTATTAACATTTTTCCCTCCTCTTTTGCAGGCTTCTCTTTAATGTCGGCATTTATTTATTTTAATATTTTTATTCACTTAATTAATTTTCAGGATATCTTCAGTGATTTGTAGGATTTATTTTTCCTTTAATTTCAATAACATCAATTTTTTTTGTGATAATAGTTATTTTCTTTTTATACGTTACAAATTATTGCAATTATCTATTCTTATTTTAAAAGATTGTCTATACCTAGTAGGCTTATTATTGGAGTTATTTGACCCTGAAGTAAGTGCGGTATAATCACGTATTATTACATTACTTGCAACATTTTCATTTCCTTGAAGGTTAACCGCAAGGTCTGGAAGACTCCTTCGAACCTGGTGTTTCTTCCAGTTGTTATCTATAAAGTAAGCAGTAAATGATAGGTACTGAAAATCCAAAATGACTTTCTTCAGTAACCCATTTCCTTTTCAACACTCTGTTAGCTTTCTTTTCAAAATTAATTTGATCTCTCTTTAATTTTATTAAACATTATTCTTTTTTAATAGATTAAAAAATTAAATTAGACCTTCGACCTTCAATTGGTTTTTACTGATTGACCCTTTGCAGTTTTTAACCTTTGTTAATTGGTCGAAGTTATTTTACTATTTATTATACCATCCCATATACAGATGTACTTTCACTCTCATATAAATATTGGTCGTGGATCAAAAGAGGAAACGTAAAAAGGAATAATATTTCCCGACCTCCAATTGGATTTGATGAGATAAGTGGTTCATTGGATTTTTTTATTCTTGATATTTGTTGGTCCAATTTTGTACAAGGTGAAAGGGTAGCACGAACGAAATACTATTTTATGGTGAACTTAACCGATAGGATTTAGTCAGTTTTCAAGGCGTGCGAAATGTTTAAAAACATTTTGTTTTTTGGTTAGTCACGGTTGTTTTCTTCCTTAATATATGTGCTGTTTTAACAGGCAGTTTTCAATGCATTGAGCCACTATAAGTTGTTCGAATGGTTCGATAATTCGATAACATTTGCTGACCCGGCTGTGCTATGTCGAAAACTATGTATTTCATTTAATTTGTATTTAACTCTTGAGGATTTCTTCAAGCTGAGGGAGTTTGTTCGTGATGTATCAGGCCCCTGATTCATTTATCTTAATAATAGAGTCCTAGGACTCCTAACCCGTATCGTGGCGTCTTAATTAAACTAAGATTTGCTACTACAGCCTTTTTAAGTTTGTGTAACAAGTTTCCTTACATTTAACGGAATTGCGCATTATATTCTTTTGGCCATATGAGTTGCGACACAAGCCAAAATATATATATATTTTGAAATATCGAATGAAGCAAATATTTATGAAAGTCTAGTTTTCCACAGATGTGTCTAGTTCTCTCCGCTATTAATTTACTTCTGCTAAGATTATTAAGGTGTATTACAGTGCTTACATTATCAAATACATCATGAATAATATTTCTCTTGACAACAATAGTACACTCCTGGAAATGATCCTTGTTAAAACAAAGTACCACTTTTATACACTTATATGTATAACAAAAGGCGTTTCTTCACTTCTGATTTCTACTACTTAAAGAAATTTTTCCGTGATATTCAATCTTGAATAGTTAATGTATTATTTACTACGCCGTCCTAATAATTTATTTATTGGGAATTCGACATTTCTCTTTTGATTGTGGTCGAGCTGATATTAGTATACTTTCAAAACGAATGCGGCTTGACCGTTTCACGCATCTAACATCGCCATAAATTCAATATGGAATCCAATGAAATAATATTTTTCCTTTCTGGGAGTAGATAAGAGATATGTTAGGTGAGGTGTAGAAAGTACATTTGCCATTCAGAATTCAGTTGTTACTTTTATCTTCTAAAAATATTTTACCTAAACCATTCTTGTAATATTACTGCAATGAAATGTTAGAAAATAATGATAAAATATACGGGATTGCAATAATCGATGGCGATAGTTTATTTTACTTTTCTGTGTTTTCCAATGTATTCTCCCTTACTGGCCTATTCCTAAAATAGTTATCTTAATCCAGTAGTAGTTCCAAGGCTCGTATATTATGTTAGTCTATTATCTGGCCAGAGTGTTTGTTTTCACAGTATTCTGGCTCTTCCTATAATCTTATGCTCTTGTGCTTTTTTCTTCTGTTTATTTGCTTCTTCTTTTTATTGCTTCTACTTTTATCAAATATAAATCTAGATTTGCCTCTCCTACTTCCGGATATACAGCCACTCATTAATCATTAATGAATAATATAATTAATTCGTGAAATTATTATAAAAAGTACTATACAAAGTTTTACATTCTTGGCGATAATTTTTAGTTTTTAAATATTTTATTCAAATTTAATTTATATTCTATTTAAGAATTTACAAATAAGAATTATTTAAGAATATGTAATAAAAATAATATGTAATATTAATTTACTATCAGCTATGAATTAAGTTAAAATATTTAGCATTATTTAATTACCTTTTTTCATAGAAATCTGTATGCTGAAAAGTAATAAGCAGACTTATATTTTTGTTCAATATTTATTTTAGGATTACAACCTTTCTTCTTTACAACACACTTTTATAGTTTTGTTTCCCTACACTATAATAATAAAGGTATACTACATGGTTAAGTAAAGATTGCCCATAATAAACTACAATTTTTATATTTTGTATATAACGGTGGAATAAATCAACAATATTATAGACCTACCAATTTTTATATTATTTTTTTCCTATTTTCGATTACTTTTAGTCCATGTGTTGTATACATCGCAGTTTTAATTTTTTTTTATTATTGGAATTAAAGCCTTTTTTTATTAGGTTACGAACATTTTTTTAATTTATTTTGTATAGAAAATTTATTATTAAAGCATCTAATTTTTATTAAGTTCGAGTTTCGTGCTTTTGATTAAGTATTACGTATCTACTTCCAGAAATCGGGAAGAGTCATCGGCCCTCTTTAATCCGTATTTTTATAAACCACTTTTTCTTATCTAATTTTTTTTAACCTAATCTTATTAACCTCAAGGAGCTTGGATGAATATTTTTTGTTAAATAATTACATTTTTTTTTTCATTTAATGCTTCAAATAGCTAAGTAAGTGGAGACCGCGTTAGAGATAGATTCCCGCATAATTAGGGAACTTACACGAAACTTTTTATTATTTTGGCACTGCTTTAGTTTAGTACCCCTGTAATTCATTGAAAATTTCATATGACCTGGCTGGGTTTGAAAATGAGACAAACAAAGGAATATAAACTTATATTTCTCCTTCTCTAGAATGTATAAAAATAACAATAATATCTCTCAGTGTAATTATCTATTAAGCCAAAGAGATATTTAGTCCAAACTACGTTAGGACACATCTTACATAACAATGATAATATCCCTTTGTCTTAATAGTTAATTAGACTAAGAGATATTATTATTTCTGTTTTAAAGGGTATTATAACTTTAAGAAGCAGAAGTGTGGAGTGTGGAGTTACTTTGTCCCAAAGTACATTTTATTCTTTTAAAGAAGCACTTAACTTAAAAATAAACCATTAATTAGCGAATTTTAGAAGAAAATTAAGCTATTGCAATGGCTTCAAAATTTTTCTAATGAAAATGTTTGAACAATTTTTTTCATCGAAATCCGTTTCACACCATTCTGAATCGATTCCTTAAATTTAACACTTTTTTTTATGTATGTATATATGTATCACTCCAGACGATATCTCCCGTTAGGTTGCACTTGAAAATTTCAAACAAATTTTAAAATGTCAATGATATCAAAAGGAAGGATGAGTTCGTTGGCCAGAATTTTTGGAGTTCATTTAGGGGTCAAATTTTGACCATTTAGGGTCAAAAATGGCATATAAACACGTTTTTTCCATTTTACCCCCCTTTGAAATGAAATTATGATAAAATTGTACATAACAACAATTACTGTACTTTTAAAAAGCTTTCCAACGATGTGCATCTTGAAGTGTAAATACTATTTGACTTTTGTACCCCGTACCTGTGTGTACCAAATTTTTTTTTTTCACCCATCCAAATTCTAAACCAAAATTTCCTAATTTATTATAAGCCAATAATACGCAGATTTCTTTCGCTCATTAAGTCATGGTGCGTGACTGGACTTTTTTAGTTTAGAATTACATTATTTAATGCAATAAATAATTATTGTTAATTGATTTCTATTACTTTTATCATTTCTAAATTAATTAGAAGATAAAAGAGAACTTCTAATTAATTAAAAGATTAACGCCCGCAGTAAATAAAAAGAAGCGATAACTTTATACATTGAAGAACTAAAACTATTTTTAAATATATCAGGTATTGATCATCAATATTTCATTACTTAATGTTGTCACTGTACATTGTACATACTTCATAAAATGTTCGTGAGTAAATACGCGTATCTTAGTACACGCTATACACAGTTTAAAGTTACATTTAAGCTTAAAAATGTTCCACTTATTCGTGAGTTTAAATGTCAAGCTTTCTTAGTCACTTTTTCCCACTTCCATAAAGTTGATTGCGTGACTTCCTAAACTCCGCCAGCAGTTAAGAAGTTTCGTACGGTTTCGAGGAAGTCTAAGCTAAGTCTTCCAGCGCTTCTCTAAATGCATTAGCAGCTTTTCTAAGCTTTTTCTATTTTAGAAATGGTTTTTTCTAATTTTTTTTTACCTCGCAACATCTTATTTATACACCAAATTAGGACAAATGCATTTTTTTAATCTAAGACTTAGCAATATTGTAAGATTAACGTACCGACTTCTTTCTGTTATTGAGTTATATATTAATTTATATAATATTATTCCACGTTTTATTCCTTTTTATTTTAGGCTATGTACAACTTCATTTCACCTTATTACGGGAAATATATATATATATATACTCTATTCATAAATGTACCTATTTATTATTTCCCTATTGGTGCTTTCAGTGCTCATTTCCTTATTGTGCTCCTTTTCATGCTTTTAAGAGTACCTTATTAAGAGAATTATTAATAATTCCGATTATCCAATTTTGAATTGTGTTCCCATTTTAAGTAATACCATTAAAATATCGATTCCTATTTTTATAGACATTAAAGTAAATTATTATCCGATTTAAAATTAACTATACGCATAAAGTTTTGGGGCGCCTTTATTTATTTAGTTGAGGAGTCGTTTTTATGGGATCTAATTTCTCTACCTATCTTACGATATAATATCTTAAGTATATTGATTAATTATTAGTCTATATCTCGTAAGGGATATGTCTAAACCCCTTAGTAGGTTAGTAGGTATAGTTTTATCTTAATTCCTAATCTCCGGCCACGGAAGACTAAGTTGCCCATAAACACGTACACATTTTGTTTCCATATCGGCTAGATATTAGCTCTTCTTATTTTTCGTTGGATTACATTCCTTAGCCAAAAATAAGAAAAAAAAGAAATGTTACAAGACTTATGCATGAAAATAAAACAACAACTATTTGGCTGTAAATATTATTATATTTATGTGAAAAGAGTGTTTTGTTTGAATCTCGTCTGCCATTGTTGAGTCTAGGTCGGAGCTAGACGGGTGCTATTTCCAGGGTCGGTCAGATATCACAGCCAAGATTCCAGTCGTAACTTCATTTCTTTTTCTAAATTTGTCCGCTCTGCATAGTTCTTATGCCAATTCCACGGCTCCACTGGAGAATCTCTTTATTAATCTGAAATGCCACTCCTTTTTTAATATAAATTAAAACATCTTATTTTGTAATTTTTCACTATTAAATTAATGTTGACGCTTTGTGGAATTACTCCTGCCTTTTTATCTTTTATTCATTTTTATAGATAGTCTTTTACGAGTTTATTAAATATACATTTTCCTCCATAATCCTGATCTAATGCTACAAGTGTCATGGCAGGTTGCAGAGTGGACAAAGAGCTCTCATTTCGAATTTTTCGATACGGTAATTCTCGTGTGTGAAGGATTGAAACAAATATACTTCTGTTTAGACTTCAAGTTTTAGGGGAGAATCTTTAAATCATATCTCCGATCGGATTCCATAGAATAGTAAAAACGAGAAACCTTCTTAAAACTGGAACGATTATGTCAATAGTTATAATAGTTAACTTTCTGTTTATTAAATAAAAACAATAATTCATTATAATAAAACGAAATCATTCTAATAAGTTGCTTGATTTCTGAAAATGTGTTATTTATAAAAATTAACTTATTGTTTAAGTATTAACGGTTAAATTTTTGTATAGGATGTTTATCAATATCGACTTCAGGTATAATTATTTTCTATTCAATGTTTTTATAGCGTGCAATAGATTGTTACGAAAACAATTACTTGATAGATAAGGAAAAGATAATATCTTGTTGGTGATTAGCGGTAGTTAATATATCTTTTTAGTAGTAGTAATTCCGGTTCAACGAACTGTGTTATTATAACGGTAATTTTATTTAGCCTATGTATTGTTGCTAAAATGTAATTTCTTTGCCATCCATTGCGATTTTTTGAATTTAGTTAATATTTGTTCTTTATATTAGACTAGGAAAAGTGTTCGGCGTTGCCCGTTGACCTTCATCTTGTTTTGGAGGTTTTGTGTGCAAAATTTCTTCTAACTCAGAATAAAATATAGTAGATTTTTATAAAAATTAAAATAAAGAAGCTGTCCCGCTTTTTTACCACTATATACTATACTTCTTTACTACCTTACTGTTATTTTTATCGATTCCTATTCGTCCTTCTCTGTCTTCATATATTTTAGAATTATAGATTATCGTGAATATTGATTAGTTTTGTTTTTCATAATGGACCTAGATTATATTTGTCTTCAGTGAAATGTTTATTTCTGTAATTTTTTGCCATTGCATTTCAATTCCTCTTGAACCAATTTGCCTCTAATAATATAAACAGTTTGGAGATATGTTCACTTTTAATATTACAACATTTCAAAACGAGTTGGTAAACTTACAAATAAATTGTCGATGACTTCTCATGGGCCAGTTTTTTTGAAAAACAGTTGTTTAGAAGCAGCTGTTTGGCTGGAAGGGATTTTGAGGGACTCAAAATGATTGGTTGAAACACCTGCTACGGTCAGACCTTCTTGTTAATCAGTTACCTTACTTTTTTATCTTAACATGTAAGGCAACAGTTGTGCTGCTATTCTTATTTTGTTTCTGTAAGAAATAAGCTAACCGTCAATTTTAGTTGTTAAAAATTTACTTACTCATTAGGAGTTGCAACAACAATTACCCAGATGAAAATAAATAAGTATCAGTCAAATTTTCTATATGATTGGAATCAGGTATTTTAAGTTATAAATAAGAAAAACTATCTTTCACTATACATTTAAATTGTTTATTTAAAATTGTACATTTTAAATTGTATCTTTTATTAACTAGGTAATTTCTTCTATAAAAATAGCAATTAAAATAAAATAAACAAGGATATACAACGCTTCATACCTACATGTTTCTTTAATGGCGTTAACTGTTAACTTAATTTTACTTATACAATAAAAAAAATTTTAAGGTGTAAACAAATTTAAATGCTAAAGCAGTCTGGGGAGATTTTTAGTGTTTATTATCAAACACCGAAAATCCTTGTATTTCATTGTATTTTGATACGCAGGCAAATAGATTACTAATTCTAAAACAACCTTTTATTAAATAGAAGTTAAAACTATTTTCTTTTACTCTGAATAAATGTGGCCGTTTGTAATGATTGAATTTTATATTAGTACGGTGCAATTAGACCCAAACCCCAACATCCAAAGTAAAAGTTTCCCTCAAACTCCAAATTGTTCTAGACTGCCCCCATATTGTTTGGTAAAAAGTTACACCATTTTAAGCGTCGGGTTTAGCTGGGACGGGAGGGTGAAGTTGGCAAATTAGTAGTTTTTATCAGTTTTCTTAAATATTTAGAAAACTATGTGGTTTAGCGCAAAAAGTGTCATATACCAAAATAATCTACATTAAATTGCAAACAAAAATGTTCCTATGCATAATTTTTCTAAAGTGATCGGTTCTAGAGTTACGGATGGTGTAAATGAGAATGGTGCCCTAAGGGACCCCTCTTTTCGTGCCATAAGGGACCCTACTTTTCTCGTAGGTAAACAGTTTTACGCCGGATATTCGCCCCGATACGAGAACAATATTTAAAATTTCCATTTTTTGACAAAAAAAAATCAATTTGAAAGTACCACATCTCGGGAACTATTGGACGTACAGAGTTGCCGTTGGACTTAAATTGTTGAGAATTTATTGCACTCAAAAACTAGTAAGCAAAAATTAACATCGAACAACGCATAGTTTACGAGGTATGTAGGAACAACTGAAATTTTTTTAGTTTTTCACTTATTTCACAAAAAATTGGAGAGGGGGCCCTTAGGGCACCATTCTACTTTTACACCCTCCGTAACTCTAGAACCGTTCACTTTAGCAAAATTATGCATAGGATCATTTGTGTTCGCAATTTAATGTAGATTATCAGGGTATATGACACTTTTTGCTAACTTCACCCCCCCCCCCCCCC
>KZ651060.1:464275-491641 GCA_001010745.2 Gerris buenoi
TGAAGTTGGCAAATTAGTAGTTTTTATCAGTTTTTCTTAAATATTTAGAAAACTATGTGGTTTAGCGCAAAAAGTGTCATATACCAAAATAATCTACATTAAATTGCAAACAAAAATGTTCCTATGCATAATTTTTCTAAAGTGATCGGTTCTAGAGTTACGGATGGTGTAAATGAGAATGGTGCCCTAAGGGACCCCTCTTTTCGTGCCATAAGGGACCCTACTTTTCTCGTAGGTAAACAGTTTTACGCCGGATATTCGCCCCGATACGAGAACAATATTTAAAATTTCCATTTTTTGACAAAAAAAAATCAATTTGAAAGTACCACATCTCGGGAACTATTGGACGTACAGAGTTGCCGTTGGACTTAAATTGTTGAGAATTTATTGCACTCAAAAACTAGTAAGCAAAAATTAACATCGAACAACGCATAGTTTACGAGGTATGTAGGAACAACTGAAATTTTTTTAGTTTTTCACTTATTTCACAAAAAATTGGAGAGGGGGCCCTTAGGGCACCATTCTACTTTTACACCCTCCGTAACTCTAGAACCGTTCACTTTAGCAAAATTATGCATAGGATCATTTGTGTTCGCAATTTAATGTAGATTATNGTTAAATTTTAATATATTCTATGCCTGGAGTACATTTAATGCTACGGTGATCCCGAGTTAAATAACTTTATTTACCAGTAGCTGTTGTAAATAAAATGTAAAACACGCTTTCTTTTTTAATCTATATATATTTAATACGTAATAACGTAAGTATTCTCTTCATTGATTAAATTTTATCTCTTATTTGTATATTTTATCTTTTGGAAGTATGTAAATATATTATTAATATTCTGCCATAAGTATCTTATAAATTAATATATTTTTATCACTAAGCGTAATGAATCAATACTGATAATCAATGTATTTTACACATGATAGAATAATGTCATAAATAACTTGATAAATCTTCTTTCCCATTTACAGGAAATCTAAGCATTTTACGACCTGCGTCATTCTTTTATGGTTTTATAAAAATATATTGACTTTGAGGATTATAACAGGCTTCTCTAAAGTACATTAAATGTTACCGCTTTTGTGATTACTTTAATGTAGACAATACACTTTATCCTATCTTAATCAGCCCTGCTGAAAAATAATAAAAATATAATTAATTTTTGTATTGATGCTATTATTGTTAGCAGAATAATTATTATATACATATATGTAGAAACACATCTTTATCACTGATTTATTTCGAAAAAAAAAGAATTACGAGTCTATATCTTATTTAATAAAAATAATCAATATATAAAATAATTTTAATTAATTTTATTTTTGATAATTTTAAGGTGTATAGTTTTTATATATTTATTAATAATTAATTTCTTTGTTGACCGATATGTATATTATAATATCATATTCTTATAATGTTATTAGTACATATATACAAAGAGAAAGTATTCTGATTTTAATAGAATTACACTTTTTGATGACCTCTGCGTCTAAAGAAGTTTATATATATATATATTAGTAGTCTGTCGTCTGTGTTGACGCGTGGAGCCTTTACTACTTGTCAGATTTCGATGAAATTTGGCATGTTTAGAAAAATCTAACTCTTAGGCGAAATTAATTATAGCTCCAAATTTGTGGTCGCTCCCCTAAAAACTGAGAAAAAATATATTTAAAACGGTTCCGATGGTTTTTATTAAACAAATGTGCATTTTTAATATGGTGTATTTAAGTAAACAACTACTTATTGAACAAGTTTAAAATTATTTTTAAATATAAATCAATTTAATAATATGTTATGGGACTTAAATAGAGTATCATTATCTACAAAATAATTTTTTCTTTAATTTATCGAACCGATTTTTTATTTTACACATTATGACATTAATTTAAATTATAACTCTGATTAATATGTATTTTTTTAGTGAATTAATTTATCCTCAATTGATTTTATAACTTTTTGCAAATATTGCATTATCTTTACGCACTCTTTTAAGAATGTAGAAATGTTTTTTCTTTCGAATTAATTACATTGTTCTCCTTTTTATAATATATAATTGTATTTTGCTAATTAACAAAAACTGTATTTTCTTTATCTTTTCTGTATTTTTCTTTAAAATGTGAGTGGTCCTTATAATTCTTCTTGATTAATGTTTTTATATAAATATTAGTGATAGCAAATAAATGCAGCTCTACCCTGCCCTAAAAAATGTTATTCTTTATTTGCTTTAACATAATTTAATGTATATTTTTATATAAACTGAACTGGGGACTAATTCGTTATGTATTCTTCGTTAAGTAAGTGGTTCAACTTCAGTGTCAGGTCTTATCAGAATACCTGAGTTTGTTGTCGGATCTTACAGTTGTGAATTGAATTCAGATTGCATTCGTTGTCTCCTGGGGTTTGCAGTTTGCTAGATTACCAAAGAAAATCGTGAAGAAGTCTTAGTGGCTTGATCGAGTTAAGCAATGATCCCAATACGTTGACATAATCCCGTTGAAATCCAACTGAAACCGAATGCTCCATCTTGTTGGTTTTAAGTGAAAAGCCACGATGTCTCATGATGCTGATCTCTGTCCTTACACCCTGGAAGATTCCAAGCCGTGCTAGCGCTTTATCTCTTATTAGATCACGACTCTTATCCTCTTTCATTGTTTTCCGTAATCATTCTTCATTGCTTGTGTCGTCCATGGTCGAGGTAATAGTTTTTTGTTTCCAGTTGTTTATTGTTAGCTTGACAGGATTACCAGAGCACATTTCTATTCTTTCAGTAAAGCATCTAAAATAAACTAGAGTGCATCACTGCCTTAAAATTCATTGTTTTCAAAACTGTAGAGAATCAAACAGGATGATCTTTGCTTCAAATTCTCTATTTTAAGCAAAGCATTTTTTCAATTTCTTCAAATTGCAAAAGTAAAAGTTTTAGAATTAGGAATGATAATAATATAGAGGAGATGAAGATGAATACTTATACTTGTTTGAATTATTTTTATTCATACGGTTAGTTATTAATTATCAATCGCTCTATATTTGATTATATTTCTGGATGGAAAATACTTATAACCCTTTTTTAACATAATAGTTTCTGTGTTATGATTTTGATTATTTAGGTTTATATTGATATAAAGATTTCTTTATCACTAGTGTGGTATACAGAAAGAGTAATATGAATATATTTTTATTTATACGATTTTTTAATCTTTTTTATACGTATTAAGAAATTCTTTTGGTAATAAATTCCCAACTCAATACATATCTGATATATAGATTGATAAGTGGTCCATCAGTGAAACTGTTGTTCTAAAATGTTCCACCTGAGTGGCAAGGCATTGTTCTTGCAGCATAGGGTGTCCAAATCATTATGGCCCTATCTATTTAATAGCATCTGGAACAGTTGGTGTTCTAAACAATCAGACTTCTCCCGACTCTTGACACGCTCCTGACGGTTCACTACAAATAATAATTCATCTCAATGAAGCTGAGACGTGATATGCCTATCAAATATCCCCTCTGTATTTTTTATTATTAGAAACATCGTGTCAAATACTCGTCTTCTTGTTATTATTATTAAATATGATAAATGAATTACTCATTATTATAATAATTTATGTTTTATCTACGAATTTTGATTTATTTCTTTACTAGGATATTTTTTTGTCCCAAGATTAAAATTTATATAATCCATATTTCAATTATCTGTCAATCTGAGCTGTGTTTTTTTGTAGATTTAATTATGGTTCTTAATATAGTAAATTAAGAACCATTTTATTACACATATTGATACTACAGTAGAATCCCGATATATCGTATCTTCAAGGGGTCGAAGAAAAAGTATGATATATCGAGTAGTTTACTAAATCGGGATTATGAAATATTGATGGTAAAAAAAGAAAAATCGATGTAATAATTAAGACTTGTATTTATTTTGCACATAAAAATACACTGTGTATGATCATAAACAAATTAAATATGTACTTGGTTTAAAAAAATTATAAATTGTTTTTTTGTATTAAACCATTAATTCAGGTGTTATCCATAGCATTTTATCCGAGTAGAACAGAAGGAGGTAAACAATCAAATCTTGGAAAAGGGTCCTCTCCTTTCATATTACGTTTAACCGCGAGTTTTCTCTGAATTATAAGAGTTATTCCTTCATCTAGGCTGTCCAGGAATTACATTTGGTTTGGACACAATCACACTCTCCCCCCTGAATCTTTGTTTAATGCCGATCAAACGTCACGCGAGAGTTCGTATTTTTCCCCCGAAGAATGTTCCCTCAGATAGGTTCCTTTGCAATTCGGAATTAATAAAAACCATTTAATTATAGCTTCCTCTAATTGTAGTAAAGTCTGAACTGTTGTTATTTTTTTCTGAGTACTTAAAGTAAAACAACAGATATAGGTAGTGAAAAAGCAAAATCTTGGAAATGGCCCCCTCCATTCATACGTTTCATCGGGATTATTCTCAGAATTATACGAGTTATAAGACGTTTGTGTTCACCTCGAAAGGGATAAATGTACGTTATACTGAGGGGACCGAAATGCATTGGTTTTATACCAATTATCGAGATTTTTTCAAGGGACTTGCAATAATATACGATTTATCGGAATATATGATATAACGGGATTCGAAATATCGAGATTTTACTGTATTTTGTGGATAAAATTAATTACATATATTCTAGCTATAATTAATTCAGTGTTATTTAAATGATCCTACCTTAAGCCTCGTTTACTTGGTGATAGTACTCTCATGATAGAACTATCATTTCAGTCACCACTATAGTACTGTCGTGAAGGTGTAATAATAGTCTTCAAGCATTTGTGAGACTTGCAATAAGAGTATTTCAGCACTCAACAAAATATAAGTCAAAACAATAATTTGTTTTGAACTATGTAGATTGTTATAGAATAGGTGTAGTTCAATAACCAAACAACGTCTTCACACAAAATAATAGTATTTGTAACAATTTGACAGGTTTCGGCTGTTCTAAAGCAGCCTTCTTCAGATAATCTTGACTTGAGGTTACTGTATTGACTTCATAAATACAAGTCACTTGTATATACGAATTGACTTGTATTTATGAAGTCAANCTGGTCCCAATTAGTTCGGATAATAGAGGTTCTACTGTATGTAGATTGTAATAAACAACAAAATATGATGTACTCGTTTACAACATGGAGTAAGTTGTCATACTTGTTGCCTCCTAGATCTGTTCTTTTTTGAGACACTAGCTACGATAGTTCTTGTGGCTATTGCAAGAGAACAAGAGAACTCCATGATAATACACCCACCTATAATGTCAGACGAGATAGTGAGATAGCTAGTACTGTTCTGACAATACCATACCACCGCGTGAAAGAGACTTTAGTGACTATAGTCTATAGTCTTACTATACTTTTCGATTGCTTCTCAGATGTTTGGGCCATTTTGCAGAATAAAAATATTT
The DNA here is from genome assembly GCA_001010745.2 of Gerris buenoi. Classification (NCBI taxonomy): domain Eukaryota; kingdom Metazoa; phylum Arthropoda; class Insecta; order Hemiptera; family Gerridae; genus Gerris; species Gerris buenoi. Next base: position 469,728 of record KZ651060.1, read on the forward strand.
TCTTGAAACAATGAACACTTTGTACGTCTTGTTTCTAATTTCAATGAAATAAAAGCTATGCGTTTCTCTTATTTATTAACCTTGAAGCATAAAGCAAATAATAAAGATAGGTTGATCAGCATGCTTTGTTACGGTCAAAGACTCATTATCGGCACCTTCTACAAATTGTAACTTGTCACTTGAAAACTATAAAGATACGTAGTTTATTTTCAACAATTCAATTATAGACTAGAATCAATTGTATACCTTTTTTATTTTCGATTTCTTTAGTTACGATTCCAACACGATATTGGTCCTCAATGACATCTCTCTTTTCTTAATATCTCCTAAGTTAAAAAAATAAAAAAAAAGGAAATAAAACTATGGTCAAGGATTTTTCATTTTTTTGGAGACTCTCCTCCCTATAATATAATTGTTTATAATCCACATTTGGATAATGTATACGTCATATTTTTAATTACCAAATGCATTTTAGTTCCTTCAAGGTTAAACTTTTTTTTAAAACAATTTTTTTAATTATAGATTAGTTTGGAAATTGATATTGTACGATTGTTGAAGCTACTTTCAATTGTCTTCTCTGAAAAATTGATCAGTTAGTTATTAACTTTCTATTGTCTTCATCGTCCTTTTTAAATAAAACCTTATGAGTTAGCGTCATACGGTATTCCATTTTATTTATCATCTCTTAATGCTTCTCTTTATTGTAATTAATATACTGTTAACACATTTACATTAAAAAAAAGATAAAAGAACGAAAGAAAGAAAACATTTTGAATAATTTATTAACTAAGGCAGAGAGTGTTCTGAACTTTGATTAGATTTGAATAAATTGGTATATTTTTAACTTGTAGATTTTTTTTCTTTTCTTATAAACTTGTTCGACAATATATGCTGTATATATATGACCAGACGGTCTACTTGTCTCATTTACAATTCAAATGGCAAATGAATATAATATAAATATACCGTATTCTCCATATTGTTTACATCTTGTGATTCCATCCAATATTTTGTGCTTTCATCCATGTATGGATTATTTTACAAATCAAAGTTATAAAAAGAATAATATTCATATGAGTCAGTTTTGCTCAAACAATTGTGTGCATATTCTTAATAAATTCAATTGTAGATTTTATTTTTATTTATTTATAAGATATATGTGCGGATAACTTTGAAATTATTTTATTTTTCTTCGACTTTTAAACTTTCTCGAAGTTCATCGTATTTATTATTTTACTATCGTGCGATTATTTTGGATGAGGTGTTGGTACTTCATATATGTAAGGCCATATAAGAAGACCCCCTCAGTTTTTACTTTCTCGATGCACGTAGAGCATCGAGATTTTTATTTACTTAAACTTTTTAAGATCTCCAGAGTCTAAGAAAAGGTGTTATATAAAAAAATAAAAAAAAAAAATAAAATGTCTGTCAGTAGTCTATATGGAGACGTGAGAAGCATCTATTAGGTAACTATATTAGGCCAGTTTTGACGAAATTTGGCCTATATGTTCAGAAAATTAGGTATAAACGCTAAAGGTGAGAGTACCTACTGGTGAGGAGTTATTTGTAGAGATGATTTTATTCAATAATAATTAAATTTAATCTCGAAAAAACTAATACATGATTGGAAAACACTAGACCAAATATTTATGTACTCGAATTTTGCAGCATAAAAATTATGTATGTTATATTTTTAGTGAAGTCCAATCCTTAATTAGATATTTACTCTTTTCACCATTAACTTTTGTAACACACATTGAATGCAAGTTCAGGAGATGATCGTTTAATGAAACCGATATTCATAACATTTACATAACACTAATATATGATAATATAACACAATAATATGACATACATAATAATTATAACACGGTATATAATAATATATACCATGATGATTAATAATATGGCCATGGTGATTAATTTTCGATACGATTATTAAAAAATATTAAATATCAGTTAATGTAATACATTTTGTGTAGCTTTATATAGTCGGGTATTATATTGGCTTAAGTGGAAGGTCTACAAATATATTTTGGTTGAAAAAGTTTGTTATTACAATATTTGTTCCTCTCTTTATACATAAAAATGTGATCGACATTTTTCCTAATTTGTCTATTATTATTTATAGATCATTTAAACCAAAAGTAACCAAGTACCAAGTACCTATTAAATTTAATTAGTGTATTTAATAAATTATTTTGTTTACTTCTATTTTCCCCATTAGTCAATAAAACAAAACTTTTAAGAACGACCTCTATTACATTGGAAGTTATACACAATTCCTCATGAAGATAGTTTATTACCTCTTTAATTTCTCATTACGTATAAGGAAACCTGCTCCAGTTAAGATGCGGCTGATGCTACTTTTTCAAAGAAAATAATTCCAGTATTATTAAATACCAGAGTTATTTTAACCTCGTAATTGGCTCATCCCAGGTCGAATTCTGTACCTTTTATTTATCTTTTCTATTTATTTTTTTTTATTCTATCCTTTTATTATTTAGAAGTCATCGTGTTGATTTATACTCATTTAATTTATGAGGTAAATAAAATGTAGAATATACTTATTTTCTCTCATATTATATAATATAATTTGAAATATTTAAAATGAACAACAAGAACAATTAAAAATAATTTAAATGCTCCTCAGAACTCATATTGTTAGTATAAACTTTTCCATCCCTTAGTTAAACTTAACAAAAGTTATTTTCATTAATTCCACTGAATTAAAACCTGCCATTTTATTTCATGCAAATATGCTTATGATAAAATTCTCTGAAGTCCCTTTCATAGAGTATGAATTAAAACTTGCTTTTTTACATCTTAGTTACGCTTCCCCTATAAACCTAAGGAGTCATACATTATCTATCCATTAGTTTTTATGGTACTTTACTTTAGTTTTAAAATGAATTGAAAGAAATATTATTTCCTTACGAAATTACTGCGCCCTTGTCATTTTTGGACCTACCAAAAATGACATTTTCACCATTTTCATTTTCTCTTTTCACCCAAGTTTTAATTTGGATCACTGTGTCAAAAGTAAAGAAAGAAAGTTGTAACATTTTTATCGGTAATTTTTTTTCTCGTGCGGTTGGTAATTTACTCGATCATCGGCGCAGTTTTACGACGTCTGGCGGTTAAGTGTGGCGAAATATCACACGTGGCTGTGTGTATCCATTATCGTTCTCTGACCCTGTTGGCGGAACTGTGAGGGTAGTGTATAACCATGCGGGTATCCTAATACTCTTCTAAGCCCCTTAGAAGTTTTTAATTGTACTTAACTAACCTTAAACCTTTAACAAAACTGTAGCCATCCCATCACGAAACTTATCTGGGTACCCATCCTGTTGCGTTTCTCTTCTTCAGTCATTCCCCCTTATATTAACCCTTACCCTCATTGAACTAATTTTTAGACTATGTTTTTTTCTCTTTATGGCTTCATTTCTTTTTTGTTGTACCCCTTAATAAAGTCATTATTTTTATCAGTTCTATTAGGCCACTATTATCCTGAAGAGTAGTATATACATTAAGTTTCTATGTTATTTATGCTCCCTAAAATGTTGATTACGGCTATTGCTTCTGGGAAAGAAATGAAGAGTTGAACTGAATCAATTGCAGCTGTATATAATGCTTTGTTTATTACATTATAGTAGTCAATGGTTTCAAAAATAATATTATGACTTACTTGAATTAATTCCTGTCGCTTCAATTGCATCATCAAAATCCTTCCGATGTTTCGGTCTGTCGTCGGCTAATTGATTGTATTAAATATTGTTCATATATGATTTTAACTTTTGACAAATAAAGAATTTTATTAAAATGAAGAGGCTAAACAGTTATTTAACTTGATATTTGTTAAATTGAGGACATTTTTATTGACAAATATTACAAAAAAATAAATAAATAAATAAATAAAAATTAGAAATAATAATAATCTCTACTTTGAACTTCTTAAGAAATAATTTCTGTTAATCTCAAATGCTGCCCTTGTTTTTGTTTGAAAATAATGTGTTGCTAACAATTTTTACATTTTTTATCATAACAATTTGAACGTAAGTTAAGTTTTGGACCCACTTCTATCCGTTAACTTGTTTGAGCACGTGTGACACTCCTATCAGCTGTTATGATTGAAATATTATTGCGATTTGAGATTCACTTGCGTTGCGTGAACCTGATTTGTGATAATGAAGACATGAAACAAAGCTACTAGTTATAAATGGAGCATCATTTACGTGTTTTATCGTTGTTCTGGGAAACCCCTTGGGTTTTTTTTTTTTTAAATGATTCATCATTCATCATGACCCATTCTTTATTTTCATTCGTATTAATTTTTAGTTTATTTTTGTAATAATATTATTGTGTATAATTAAATATTTTTTCTTGTTTGTTACAGGTGTCGACATCAACTGTTACAGTACCGGAAAGCGATGAGGAACCGTTGAATAAACTTCCAAGGCTTGCTCTTTTCCCAGAATCACTCCAGGTTTGTAGATCTTCTTTTTTACTTTCTCATAACGTATGCATATAGATATGCATGTATATATGGTATTGTGATGGCGTAATAATTCGATGATGAGGTGTTGACGAATTTACACTTTTTATGGTCCCCTTAGTACAAAAAATGTGTAGATCTATCTGTGTAGATATGCGTGAAGCCTAAACAAACGTGTAAATTTTGATGAAATTTGGCTTACATGTTCAGAAAAATCAATCAAAATTAATTTTAGCTCGTAAAACAAAATGATTTCTTAAAAACGGTTCCTAACATTTAGATTAAAAAATTCTATTTTGTAGTCCATTTACATACAAAAGTAAGCATATTGATATTGATGAAAATAAATGTATCCGTGTTGAAATCGATACCGAAATATAAACAACCATCCGTTGAGCATAAATGTTTTTATAAATTCAGTATCGGCATAGATATAGGGGTGATTCATCTCCCCCTTGGGTCCCAAGAAAAATATAAATCTAATTACATAGTTTAAATAGTAAAAGTTTAATTTGTAGAACCTAGTATTAATATATTTATCTCCTTTTTTGCTATCAATAGATAAGATATTAGTTTGGCGAGAAATATGTCTATTGTCCATTGTCCAATGTATCACACCTCTCTGTAAGGGTTTAATCAGCCGCTCTCATCACTCCGACTTTAAAATCGGATTGATGAGTTTTTCTGATAACTTTTAAGTTCTCTAACACAAATAACTGTGTCATATGGCTTATTTAAAAGTAAATTATATACCTTATTGAAATGTATCAGTCTATTTCTTATTATAGTTTTCGAATACAGATATCTTTAATTTCTTGTTTCGTCTTATTATTTAAATTTTTAGAACAATACTTAAAATTAAATTACTCGTATTTATTTTCAATTAAAATAAACGAGGAGAAGCCACTTGTCTTAAAAATGTTGTGGGTCTCTCCCAAAATTGATAAATTTCAACTTTTAAATTCTTTGATAGAAACAAAGAATTAATTTCAGTAGGTATCACTGATAAAAGAATTTATTTGGCTAACATTAACGGAAATATAAAAGGGATATTGTACATTGTACGCTGTCTTCGCATTTACCGGTGGTGACAGTCCTCTGCCATTGGACATTTAGTGAAATTCAAATTTAACTAATGGAACTAAAGTGGAGATGATAACACACACACACACACACATANTGGAAGACCAACCTTGATATATATATATATATATATATATATGTGTGTGTATGTGTGTGTGTTTAATTAGTATCCTAAGTTATATTTGTCCTACCTACGCCACTTTCGCTTAATATATCATGAGAACGTTTTTTCGAGTTTGATCATTTCATAATATACTTATTTTATAAGGTATAATAATTATAACTTTTTACAAGTACATATTTTTAATCTTAAAAAAAATCAGCTGTTGAAAACAATTAAGTAATGATAATCTTTGTGATTTCGAAACCTTCAAAAGATTTACATACAAAAGAAACAATTACATTTAATTTATCTGCTGACCTCAAAGTTCGTGTTCAGGAGAAGGATATCGACTTCAATTTAATTAAGAAAATAAAATCTTAATACTTCTATTTAATGACACTATTTCCACCTCTTCATTTTCGTGTTATTAAATGTCCTTTTACTTTTAGTATATTGTTGTTTTAATGACAGGTGTAGTTGTCGTTCTTTTTAACTTCTATTTCTTGTAGCAATTAACGATTGACAGATTTAATTAATACGCGTTTAAACTACATTTAAAGCTTTAAATGTTGTCTGTCAGAGAGTTTTTTATTTTTATGAGATATCAGATGTGTTTAGTTTAACCTTCCTTCTTATTATAGGTCAGGGTTGATATTACAGTTTCGATTTTTTTATTTTGTTATCAGGATGAAGAAGATGATATTCTTCTGATGGAGACCACGGATATTGTTGAGATTAAGTCTGAAATGGAAGTGGAAGGAAATTGCGTAGAGGGTGTAGTCGAGGTGACGATAGTCTCTGATAGTTCGGTAAAAGTTGAACATTGCGATAAAGTGGATGGGATTACTGCTGTAGAGGAACGCAAACGATCACAAGATGAAATCACTAGTCCTCATGAAGATCGTAAGAGACATCAGGCCGAATCTAATGTTAGGATGCTTATTGGACAAACTCTTAGCCCTGGTTCGGCAAGAAGACTTCTTCTAGACGAAACTACAAAATTCAACAGGTATATTTAAATTAATTATCTTTTTTTAATTCATACAACATAGATGTTCCATTATTAATTTAAAAAATCATATTTCTTACGAGCTAACAGAATGTAACGGAAGGAATACGATCGTTCTGATGAACGCTTTTTTTTCCTTTTTTTAATAAAAATCCGTTTCAGACATCAGAGAACATATTTAGTTCAGTTTCTGTATGTCAGTCTGTCGCTCAATTTTTGCGAACCAACATATCTTAAAAACTATTCGTCCGATTTTTATGAAATTTGGATGATAGGTCATAATTAGCACATTGTTGGTCTCATATAAATTGCGACATTCTGCGCCCATTTGTTTCTCTTCCACATGCTCACAAAAATACATTTATGTACACCTCTATCTTCATAAGTACTAATTTGAATTTTATGAAATTTGGATTATTTGTCGAAAGAAGCCCGCAGATAGCCCCAAATTAATTTTAACCGTTTGCACTCTTTACATTTTTCTAAATTGATACTTTAATGTATGTAATAATCAAAATAATTTTGACATATTTAAAAATCTGGGAATATTAAATATATCTGACTATCTGACAATACATAGTAGGTTGTTAAAACACAAAATCATTAAATGATACGAAATAAAACGTGAGGAAGCTGTGTGCCACACTAAACTTATTAGCATACTAATTTTCAATACTTCTAGTTGATTAGTTTAGGTAATACTCTTAATGCTCGTATATATATATTTCGTAAGTTACTTGTTTATTACCGTAATTTTACAGTGTCTTTTTACTCTTAATTTATTCCATATTAAAAAATTGCTTGATCTAGAAGAAAAAGGGATTTAGATGGACAAACAAAACTTTTACCTGCATTTTTACTTAAAGAAGACCTTGATACCCTGGACTTAATTCCTTACCTTCAGCTTATTGTATCCCTTCAAATTTCCCCAATCTACGCCCGCCATTTTTATTTCTTGGATTGCTATTTACCTATTCCTTCTTGTTTCTACCTATTCGGAACCTGTGTTTCTAGCCCTCTATACTTTTACTATATTTTATTCATTCCAACTTCTTGCAACTGGAGACAACTCCTTGTCCTTTATCTCCTCTTGTTGAAGTATAACTGATCCATCAATATTATTAAATGAACTACCAGTTGTCGACGTATGTTATGTTATTATTTCCATTAATAATGATTTTGTTTTTATTATGTTTCAATAACTTTTTTTATTTACATAAACATTTAAATGTTTGGTTACATCTACATTGTAAAAAATTTTATAATCATGAAAATACACAATACGCTGATATTAACTATACTGATGATGTAATAAACAAATTCTGATCCAAATTGTAATTCAAGTACTTATTTCACTATGTCAATCTACTTGCTTGCCATATTTTAAAAGTATTATCATTATCAGTAAATAAATACATTAGTTATTCTGTTTGTATATGTATCTGTTTATATTCCATATAGTTAATCTGGTTTATCATTTAATGCATTTTTTTTTTTTAACTGGCATAACTCTTCATATTCTTATTATGTAAAAAGATACTAACTTTTTAATCTGTTTAATAAAATCGTTTTTATTTGTTTAGCTCTGGGCGGACTGCTCCTAATTGTGCATCGTTCTACTTCAAACATCTCGATACTGATACGGAACCTGATTGTAAAGTTGGACAAGTGAAATCTAGTGGTGAAGGAGAGTCTTCAAGCGAAGAGGAGTGGACTTATAGCCAAACTCAGGACGAAAGCTTACGTGAAACAGGAACACAAGCCGAAAGTACACAGGCTGACAGCATACCTCCAGACAGCACAAGGACCGACATTATGGCAGCGGATTCTTCATTGGACAGCATACCTCAGGAAGACTCAGTCAGGAAGAAGATGCTTGCTAAACTGTTGGAGGATGCTCAGGAAATGGTTTTGGAAGATGTGGTTAAATCTCCTGTAAGAAATAGGTCGTCCAGAGTATATGAACCTCTTAGATTTATAGACCCACAAACCAACACCAAGTACACCAGAGTTAAGGAATGGCTTCTTCATCATGATCCTGATTCTAAGGTATCTATAATTAACTATTACAACAATTTTTAAAAAATGTTTTAAAAAATATTTATCCTCTTCTTATGTATTATTTGTTTTTGTTTTATTCCTAGTTGGTTGGGGACAGTTGTGATGCAAGTGGTGAATGCACAACAGAGGAAGATGAGTCTGGTTTAGATACTACGCTGGTACCTGTAGAAGAAGGTCCTGAGAGGGAGAGAGTTGTTCTGAGACCTCGTAGGCCTTTAGGCGACAGACCATGGAGTGTATCTGGTCCAGATAGCTTGGTACCTTTGGAACTACTTCTCCCTCACTCCATATCTGAATCTGCCATTCATAAGCTCTCTGCCTCTACTCCTACTAAGTATGAATTATTATAGCTTGTTATTAACTTATTAACTAATAGCTATTTACGTACCTAAAGCAGTAAGGGCGTCATTACAGGCCGAGGGTGAAGTTTGAAAGCACAAGTGTGTTTAACGCCCGAGGTTTGTCATAGCGCTTACTGCTCGTGGTGCGAACACTATTTTATCGCCCACCACATGTGAACTAACTACAAAAAACTATTTTGCCGTAATCTTCAAAAACAATAAATGCATATTAAGGTTAAATCATTACCAAAACAAACCGCAGTTATAAAAATATTGATTATTTACAAATTGAACAGCTGACGCTGAGAACTACAAGGGCTTCCTGCACGCCACTGCCCGGCCAGGAAGCGGCCGCTTCTGGAACTAATTAGTGGCCCTGTAATGATAAAGCATGCATTATTACAGTCCTCAGGGCTGTAATATGGAACTTTACTGGCCGCTCAGGATAAGAATGTTTACAAGTGGAGGGCGATAAATGAAATTATGTCTTTATTATTTTGAGAGAGAGAACTAGGAACAGAGTGTGTGATAGTCATTGCTTAACCTACTTGTTATTAAGACATGAGGTTATTGAAGAATTCGAGAAAAAACAGGCCTGTAAAATCTGGTCTATGGCTATTTCTTGTCTGAGAGCAGATGTAGTCTTTTCTAACCTTTATATAAACAAAGTATAGTTAGATACTATTTTTATTGAGTGTAAGTCACTTTATTGTGGAGTTAAGTTTATGTTTCATATTGGTTGGTACGTTTTATACTGGGAAATAACTTGCTGCAGGAATTTTATAAAGGTTTTACAGATTTATTTCTGGCTTGTAGAAACCTTGAATAATAAATACTCTGGTTATAAGGGTATTTGTTAAATATAGGACTGAAAGCAACAGTTATGACCTTTTGAATCAATTATACAAATTAATTTTAATAGAGGTAAAACTTTGTACGACTAGTTAGCAAATTAATCACTTATTTTAATTTTCTTGTTTTATTTTCTGCTATTGTTCCCTTGATATTTATTAAAAAAGTATCAGGCACTTGCTTAATTTATAGGTTAGTTTTGTCTTTTCTTAATAAAATCTATATTAACCTGATTTTCTTTTTTTACGCAGTGTGCATAAGATAAATGGTTCTGGAAACAACATGAGTACATTAAGCTCCTCTACAGTTGAAGACACATCTAATCAGACGCAGGATGGAGGAAGTGGTGGTACTTATTCCTCTAACTCCCTTAGAAGAAGGAAGCACAAACTTAGGAAAAGAAGTCTTGTAAGTTCTCTCTGATTTATACTTGAAGAAACATAGATATATAAATAGAATTAAGAAAGGATTGGCTAATCCAATGAATAGACTAATAAAACAATAAAAACAACCTCAAGATTAATATACCTAATTTGCTAAGTATTTTTTTTAGTTTCTGTCATTCTAATTGTAGGCTCCTCAGCAGCTCATTGCATTCGCCTGTCATGCAGGAGGTTTCTTGGTTTAATTCCCATTTCTGGCATCTAGCATCACTATATGAAAGCAGCTGCTTATGCCAAGTGGGAAGTGGTTATCTCCAGTTTCAAAAGCACTGATAATCAGCTACCATAGACCCCCTTTGACTAACTATTGAACTGTTTTAAGTTTCAGAAAATGTTTTAAAATGATTCTAAATGATAACTCATTCAACAGTATTAGAAATTAATAAATCAAATAGATTACAACTTATTAAATAACTGTGTTGACCTAAAAATTTAAAACAAATTATTGGCTGTCTGATAAATTACGTAGATTTAAAAGCGACTGCTTTATAGGATAAAGCCTCGAATGCACTTAGGCAGCATGGCTCAGGCGGTATTTTTTATAGGGGGGGTGCACACAATATTCCGGAAGGACGGGACACTCATAATTTATAGATCATTCTGCAAGTAGAGCTATGCTAAGCATATACAAAATGGATATAGATGACAAAATTTCTATACTTATTGTAATTTTGGTAGAACTGGAAGAGACAAGAATGAAAAAGCAAAGATTTTGGTACGCAACATAAACAGGAAAAGATTAAGTTTTGGTGAGATCCACACCTTGTTTCCTGATCTTGTAGAAGATAATGTGAAGTTTTTTCAGTGCTTCCGAATGATTCATGAGTAGTTTGAATCTCTTTAAAACCTTGTGGAAGTTGAAATATTCAGCGGAAAAACCTAGTTTCAAAGTCCTTTGGAAACAAAGGAAAGGTGAGGAATGTTGTAGACTAGATGATTTTTATGCCTGACGTAAAAATATTCTGGATGTCGCATGTTATGTTACTGGGTATTTGGGTAGCTTGCAAATGTCCTGAAGATGGATCTCCCTAACTTTTTAACATACAGCGGAAGTTGCTGGTCTTCCGTTGCCGATCATTCCGCTACATTAGCTGTTATTAACTTTTAAACATTTCCGTCATGGCCTTCTGTCCGATCTGTGCTGCCGTAGTGCATGTGAAGCTCAAAGTTATAAAAATCAAACATTAATGACTGCTTATAAATAATGTATTAAATTTTTCAGATTATTCACATTTCTAGTTTAATTTAATCCTGCACTAGTAACCAATTTTTATAAATGATATTGGCACTAATTANCATTGGTTTTTGGTAGTCCTGGTCTGGTAGTAATATTGGTTTCTAATTATGCTTTTTTTTTGGAAAATTTATTAGGTGGCAAGTCCTAGCACAAGATCATTCTGCAAGTAGAGCTATGCTAAGCATATACAAAATGGATATAGATGACAAAATTTCTATACTTATTGTAATTTTGGTAGAACTGGCAGAGACAAGAATGAAAAAGCAAAGATTTTGGTACGCAACATAAACAGGAAAAGATTAAGTTTTGGTGAGATCCACACCTTGTTTCCTGATCTTGTAGAAGATAATGTGAAGTTTTTTCAGTGCTTCCGAATGATTCATGAGTAGTTTGAATCTCTTTAAAACCTTGTGGAAGTTGAAATATTCAGCGGAAAAACCTAGTTTCAAAGTCCTTTGGAAACAAAGGAAAGGTGAGGAATGTTGTAGACTAGATGATTTTTATGCCTGACGTAAAAATATTCTGGATGTCGCATGTTATGTTACTGGGTATTTGGGTAGCTTGCAAATGTCCTGAAGATGGATCTCCCTAACTTTTTAACATACAGCGGAAGTTGCTGGTCTTGCGTTGCCGATCATTCCGCTACATTAGCTGTTATTAACTTTTAAACATTTCCGTCATGGCCTTCTGTCCGATCTGTGCTGCCGTAGTGCATGTGAAGCTCAAAGTTATAAAAATCAAACATTAATGACTGCTTATAAATAATGTATTAAATTTTTCAGATTATTCACATTTCTAGTTTAATTTAATCCTGCACTAGTAACCAATTTTTATAAATGATATTGGCACTAATTAAAAAACACACTAAATTACACACGTACAAAACATACACTAAATTTTAATTAATTTTAATTTTATTATTAAAATACCTTAAGTATTGATTATTTTCTATAATCAAATGGTTTTTTAAGGGTATTTTTTTTTTTTTTTAAAAAAACAACTAACAATAGTTTGTCAAATATATAAGCCTTAATAATTCTTAATAATATACATAATTATATTTAAGAACTTTTATAGTCCAGTCAATATAGGTTTTTTCTTCGGAATAATTTTAAGCCACATTTTTTTTTCACAGGGAGCTTTGTTATGCCATTGCAATTAATACCTGAAAAGTCCCCAACTTTTTTATGTACGCTTCCCTCTTTTTTAGAGGAGGGGAGGAGGGGGGTAAAATTTAAAGGACTTTAGCTAAGCAAGTGGGGTATCATTTTCTATGCATTTCTTTATGCTGAATCGATGAAAACAAGAATCAAGTCGATACGACCTATAGTTTGGAAGATATAAGGGGTTTTATGTATAAAGAAAATCAAATATTTTAATGTACACCTCCTAGGGTTATCACTAGAAATTAATTTTCGATTTTTTCTCCAGGGACCTTCCTAAAAGTTTCCAATTGGCTAAAAAAATTCTTGTCTTATTACATTAAAATATTTGTTTTTTATACATAAAACCCCTTATATCTTCCAAACTATAGGTCGCATCGACTTGATTCTTGTTTTAATCGATTCAGCGTAAAAAAGTGCATAGAAAATGATACCCCACTTGCTTAGCTAAAGTCCTTTAAATTTTACCCCCCTCCTCCCCCCCTCTAAAAAAGAGGGAAGCGTACATAAAAAAGTTGGGGACTTTTCATATATTATTTGCAATGACATAACAAAGCTCTCTGTGAAAAAAAATCGTGGCTTAAAATTATTCCAAAGGAACACCCTTTTTTTGCCTAATTTTACTGGACTATTATACAATACTCCCAATTCTCCATTTGGTTATTACAATGTCATTCTTGGAGGAAAAGTCAGCACTATAATTATTATTATTTTATTTTTTTACTATTCTGTTATGGATTACAGGAAGAGGAAGATAGGGAGGCAGGGGGAGTAAATTGATTGTATTCTTTCTATAGTTATTTGTTTGTAACCATGGTTAGTCTTACTAGACCTTGTTTATTTACACACTGTGATTATTTAATTTTCACTAAACAGTTTTCTTTTTGGCTTAAAGTAACTTATAGTTTAATATATTGTAATAAGTATAATAGTTTTATCTCAATGTTTAACTACACTTTAATTAAATGTTTATCTCTTCAAAGAGTAAGATTACTATATTTTATTATTTAAAAATATAGTGCCAAAGATTTAGTGACTGGAGTTGTCATAAGAATCTATGTGTGTTTTTCCTGTTCAGCTTAGATAGAATATTTTTTAACTGATTAAAAATTGTAGTTCAGAACAATTATTTTTTGAATAATGAGAAAGAAGACAAAATAAGGGATCGATACCATAAATAAGTATGCTACGGGCTACGGTTAAGGTGTAAATCACTAGATTTCCTTTATTTTGATTACTGCTTAGATCTTAATAAAATTATGTATTTAGAAGTTAGGAGTTTTTCCTTTTAATATTTGTCAAATATGAAATGTCAGCCTTGAAATCTTATATCTTTTTTTATAATTAATTAGTTAATCCAAATATGGGAAAACTAGATATTCTTGTTTGACAATTCCTCTTTTGCCTAATAGCTATTTGTAAATTAAAACAATCCATTTTTGAGTAAGGACAAGTTGAATATTCTCATTGTCATTGTTGTTTAGAATTAAGGAGCCATTAAAAATAGAATAGGTATAGGTAACTATTGTTTATTTAGATTATATTAATCTAATCCAGCATGAGCTATTACTAAACACTTATAGCTTTCTAGCTTTTCATTTATCCATCTTTATTATTTAATAGATTTAAGGTTGTTCTAGCTTTAGTTTTTTTCTTGGTTGTGTCATAAAAATTATTAATTATTTGATTTAGATGCGCAAGAGTGATAGTGGTGGCTTAGAGACTTTGTTGGCCCAGTCTGATGGAACACTTGCATCTCCCCTGAAACTACCATCCCTTGCTAAACTATCAATGAGGAGGGCCAGTGCAGACAAACCTACTTCAGAATCACCCATCAGGAGGCATCAAATGACCGTAAATAGTTTATTTTAATTAGAAAAGTTACTACTAAAGTCTGTGTTCTAAAAATTTTTTTTTTTCTACATCAAAGATTTTTCTTAGGGATCATGGATATTGTTGGTGATCCATTGTGTTAAAGTAACTACGATTGGGTTGATTTATCTAGTTTTTATTTTAGAATATCTTTAAAACACGTACAAACAAATGAAATTACTATTGTGGTTATAAATAATAATTATAATATAGTACAGTGTATGGTCGGATAGCCTATAGGCCTCCAATACTACTATTGTAGTGATGGATCTCATGGGTCATTGTGGACTTGCATTCGCTGGATTACATGATTGAAGGATGCAATTTCTTTAAAGTAGTAAATCAAATTTAGACTTCATATTAAGCAGAAGTAATACAAAATAAATACTACAATTATTTCAATTTATATTTATTGAATACAAATAATACTTGTTGAAGCCTAGACTTCCAAAGCAAAAGATAGCAATAAAACCTTAAAATATTTTCTTTTGACAAAAAGCACAAATTCTCCTAATCTCACCATCTATAATTTATCATTGAATGCTTTATTGGTCCGATTAAATTGTGAGAAATCTAAGCTAATACCTTTTTATAGGGTTTTCATTGGTTTTTGGTAGTCCTGGTCTGGTAGTAATATTGGTTTCTAATTATGCTTTTTTTTTGGAAAATTTATTAGGTGGCAAGTCCTAGCACAAGTGGTTCAGACTCAGAGTCCGAAAGTGAGAACAGTATAAGACAACAACAACGAGCGTCCAATGTACAGCCAGCGTTTAGACTGGGACCAGCTCACACTGTTTGCTCCTATGCTTCCGAGAGGAAGGACAAAATTGTATCTGCTGACAGTTCCTTCTCAGAAACTGCGTGGGATAACTATCAGGTATAGCAATATTTTTTAATCGTTGGTTAATAGTGTTATTGAATTTACCGGGTTAAAGATTAGCTTTCAAATTTTTTTCTCTTTTTAGCTATCTCTTAAAATCCATGTAATTCTGATTACTGTACGTAATCTAATTTAGCCCATATAGTTTCAAAAGAATAGATTTACCCAGTTATCCTTATGCTTTAATTTCATTTTTTTTTTTAAAAAAAAGGGAAGGTTTAATAGGTCCCCTATTGTTATTTATCTGGTATAAGTGTAAAACACTGTATCGTTATTTTTTGTTCCTTACAAATTTTATCTTTTTGTTCCTGAACTTGTTTTACTGTTATTAATTAAGGTAATTGTTTTAAAATACAGTAATAGATAAAATAATTCTATTGTTTGTTCATTTTCGTTCTTCTATTTTCAATCCTGGCATACCTACTTGTATATTCTATTTTACAATACAAAAGCGTGTTGAGGGTCAATCTAACTTTGAAGTGAACTTGCAAAGTGTATTCTTTTTGCAGCACAGTATTTATCAACCACTTTGAAACAAACAATTAAGAATATAAAAAGTTATCCCTAATTATAAATCAAATTTTATTTACAATGTCTATTCAATGTTTTATTTCATTTTTTTTTGTGAATTGATTTACCTATTTATTTTTGATTTGTTAATTGATTTTTAATTTTTGGGATTGCAGGAGAAGTATATGTCAGAAGCTTACAGTGAAGATGCTCCAGATTCAGAAACAGCTCGTAAAGTCCTAGACTTTGGAGACGACTATAGGAATTTTATAGACAGCCAGTCTGATTGTGCCTCAAGTTTAGGGCCTACTCCTCTGCTACATAGGAGGAAAAGGCCTACACAACAGGTAGAGCATTTAGTTTTTTTTTTTTTTAATATTTTTTACTAATTTATTTATTTAATGATATTTAAGCGAGCCCCTAGACGGCACAACCATAATTAGTATTTAAGTTGTAATTGATGAAGTAAGTTAATTTTTTGGAAATTATTTGTTTTGTCAAACAAATAACAGTTTCTAAGATAGTGACAAGTACTCAATTGCTTTCAAAATAGTTATAGTTTCCAAGACAATGGCAGATATTGTTTCAGGGGAAGGGACATTATCACAATATAAATATGCAAATAAAGAGAAAATAGTACAGTAAAATAAGACTCAAACCTAAAAAACCAAAAAAAAGTTCTACTCCGTTCTATTCCTGTAGTATGTGACAAAAAGTTGTATGACCCAGAGCATCAGGTATGTCTTGGAGGGGGTTGATAACGAGGTAAAATGGTATGTTTAAGTAGTTTTTCGCATTATGTTATTTACAAAATTAAATCACATAAAATTTGAAACAAAACCAGTTCTATGCCAAACATAACCAGTTCTTGTGCAGATGTCAACAATTTCGGAGATATCAAGGGGTAAAAATATCATAATTTCATCATTTTGCTTAGAATTTCCCGAAATTGCTTGAACGGAGCAAAGATTCAATATAAAAGTGGAGTAGGGGGATACATCCCCTTTGAGAGGTCATTTAGGAATAAAAAAGTATGTCTTCAAATCTCTCCCCCCCCCCTCCAGTATTTTCAGACCCCTCCCTTGATAATTTTGATCCGGGTGACGTATAAATTATATTTTTATAAGAAAATTATTTGATCAAATACTTATTTTNAAATGGTTCTAACAATGTAAAAGTTAAACGACCATATAAATTCTAATTGCTCAGTTAGTTTTTGAAAATTTGAAATGTAGGAAAATTTATAGGTTATAACTTCAATCCTCAGCCCAAAACACTTAGCTTTTGCTTGGAGAAGAACTCCTAGTTTTACCTTAATCGGCATTCTGTCTTAAAAGAAGTTTTACTTTAAAAGTTAATAGTAATGGAGTAAAAAAAAGAAACATCCTCACACAATCTCATACACTCATTTACAGTCTGTTCAAAACAAGAGTTAGTGTTGAGAGCTTAAGATTTGCCCTCTGGAGAACCATATAAGAAGGTGAATGTAGTGGCTTTATTTTTTCCCTCAGAGGTTAGCCAATCTGTGTGTCACTCGATTTCACGCACTGTCAACGCACTAACTCTCGTTTGGAACAGACTGTAGGTGGTAGCTTACCAAGAGAGCTATTTATACTCAAATTACCCATCTCAATATCTCTAGAACCACTGGACATATTACACTGGTCATGCTGCCTAGTTACATAAATAACTATTGTTTAACAATATTAATTTTTAAGAATGCAAAACAATCATTCATTTTCTATAATAAAGAAATCTACAGATCAAAAACTGATCTTTACTGAGATTTTAAGTGGTATCTAATTTATATGTTATCTCCAAATCTTGTATCCTAAATTTTACCCACTTCCTGACTACCTACACATTTGAAACTTACACAGATTATGTATTTTCAAAGTCAATACAATAATCAGTCATTAGCTAATAATAAATCAATTAAGTAGAAATGACTGAATTTTGAAAATCTATAAAAGAGTGTCATCAATTTTTTTTTTTAAAAAATCCACTTGTTGCCACCCTTCTCACCTTCAGTCTCAACCACTCAAAACCCTGTCTCAACTCCTGGCTCTATGTACCATGCATTGTATTGTATTACTCGAATGTATAAAATAATAGATTGAACTTTGAGGGAAAATTAATTAAATTTTAGTGCGTAATTGTTACTTTTTTGTCAAAATAGGAAATAATTATATAATTACTTCTTTTGTATAACAAAGTTTGCACTAGATCTAATATGTTACAAAATATTTGTGAAAAGCTATTTATTAAATATACCATTTTACCACCCCTTTCCCTGCCAAACCCTACACTTTGAGTCATAAAACTAGTTATCATTTACTACTACAAGGAGCGTGTAGAACCATTTGGTTTTTTTATTCATAATGGTGATGTTTACAGGTTGGAGGTGAGAGTGATAGTGAATTAGAAGATTGCTGGCACCTTGTAAAACAATCAACATCCCAGCTATTTTTCTCTGAGAAAGTTTTTAACACTCAAATTGCTCGAGCATCTCCTCATCTAGTTCTAGCTTCAGATTTTGTAAGTTCTACTCAAATTATGTTATTTAATTATCTAGTTGGGCTCTTTAAGTTCCTCTAAGCACAAATGGGCAATCAACTGATTTTTATGTGGATAAAAAAATATTTATTCTTTATAGTTTCAATTATTTATTAAAAATTAATATATTAATTCTTTTATTAATAAAAAATTAATAATTTTAAAATTTGGTTCCAATACTTTCTCCCCTATTTAATTATTTATTAATTTATAATGAAAATTTGTTTGTTTTCAGGCGGAATTAGTTACAACGTGTAAAGACAACATCAGTATTTTAAGTCAAATGTTAGAGAAGATAGAGGAAGGAACTGCACTATTATCAGCTGAAGAATGTAAAGAAATACGAGGTAAGTCCTAAGTAATTGATAGCATTGTAAATTATCTTTGTATTACTACTTCTCTTTCATGCAGTAAATAAATAGAGAAAATAAATATTTCATTTTATTAAATTTANAAAAAAAAAAAAAAAAAAAATGGTTCTAACAATGTAAAAGTTAAACGACCATATAAATTCTAATTGCTCAGTTAGTTTTTGAAAATTTGAAATGTAGGAAAATTTATAGGTTATAACTTCAATCCTCAGCCCAAAACACTTAGCTTTTGCTTGGAGAAGAACTCCTAGTTTTACCTTAATCGGCATTCTGTCTTAAAAGAAGTTTTACTTTAAAAGTTAATAGTAATGGAGTAAAAAAAAGAAACATCCTCACACAATCTCATACACTCATTTACAGTCTGTTCAAAACAAGAGTTAGTGTTGAGAGCTTAAGATTTGCCCTCTGGAGAACCATATAAGAAGGTGAATGTAGTGGCTTTATTTTTTCCCTCAGAGGTTAGCCAATCTGTGTGTCACTCGATTTCACGCACTGTCAACGCACTAACTCTCGTTTGGAACAGATTGTAGGTGGTAGCTTACCAAGAGAGCTATTTATACTCAAATTACCCATCTCAATATCTCTAGAACCACTGGACATATTACACTGGTCATGATAATATAGTAACCATGACATTACTTCCCAAAAATTATGAACATTGCACTTTTACAATATTTTTTTATGCAAGTAAAATATAAACTGTAAAATACATTAATATACTTTTATCATGTATATACATGGGGACACCACAATATCGATGAAATGTAATTTTGAGGAAGGTATCTGTGCCGGATAAAGGTGTTTATTTCGAAAAGGTCAGTCGTTCCCTCTGTTCAAAGGTGTTAGTATACTTGGGAAATACTTCATTTCCTTGATAGTGTTTATGTCAAACAGATTACAGCTCAAACCATTCCTTAAGGCTGATTTACTAGAGGAGAGTAGAGTAGCAAGGATAGTGACTATAAATCCTGCAAACATGCTGAGTAAAATAGAGTAGCAATTTGAGTGGAGAGCAGCTGGTAAAATAGAGGAACTAGCAAAATTTGTGATTCTTCTATCTTAAAAAAAAACAACTTAGTATTTCTTTTCTTGAACTTATTTTCACCCAACATTTCAATACACTAGTACTCACACCAAGTAAGATTTGGACCAGTGATGAGGGACTTGGAATGTTTAAAGAGAGTGAGTGTCTTACAAAAGGGATCATCTTTTACATTATCGAGTAGTGTCCCGAGGGGCGACGGCGACGGGCAACGACTCACCTCTAAATGATTTATAACATTAAAAATTGATGCGCCATAAGCTGGGATTGAACCAGTGACCTTCAGATTATGAAGCAAATGCTCTACCTCTGAGCCACACCCTTGAACTGAAGCTAAGAGCATAAAACTTACTATTTAAACAGTAAATATCTATTTAAATATTTTAATTATAACCATCTCTTTTTTGACTATATTTTATTCTGCCCGTTGTCACGGGCATAACGGCTAGTTATATGTAAAGAAAGTCAGCACCTCAAAGAACGACTATAATCACCCAAAAGTAACCATCAGATTTTGATTGGAAATTGCTCAGTTTTCAGCACTACGTTATGAACTTGAGATTAGGGCACAATTATTGTTTTAGTCAAATCACCAATGTTATGTTATGTTATGTTATGTTTATGTTGTTATATACCAGCAGATTCAACAGTAAACAATTAAGAAGGAAAACAAATAAATATTTTAACTACTCAAGGTGAAAAATGATGCATTACCGTGTCTATTATCATGGATAGATATAAATTTCCACCTTCATTATTTATCAGAAAAATTGTACTCAAGAAAAATGTTTCCAAGGTTTTGTAATTTGAGAAAAAAGATTCAACCACATAATATGAAATATGGGTTAGAATATGTTTTGCAAAAGAGCAACCGCTTTGAAACCTCCCTTTTCATGTTGTTATATATCAAATTGTTGTTGTTATGAACANTATGAAATATGGGTTAGAATATGTTTTGCAAAAGCGTGTAAAGACAACATCAGTATTTTAAGTCAAATGTTAGAGAAGATAGAGGAAGGAACTGCACTATTATCAGCTGAAGAATGTAAAGAAATACGAGGTAAGTCCTAAGTAATTGATAGCATTGTAAATTATCTTTGTATTACTACTTCTCTTTCATGCAGTAAATAAATAGAGAAAATAAATATTTCATTTTATTAAATTTAAACATTTTTAAGTTCTAAGTCCAAAAAAGTAGTTTCTATAATGATTGTAGTTTATTCCAGGTATGCCCCCCCCCCAAGCCCATGGTGCAAATCTACCCCAAAACTGCTTGTTACTTGGAATATTTTAAAAATCTCACCCAATCTCTGAAAAATACCCCTAAATTTGATTCCCCCCTCCAAACGTTTTGATGACGTAAGTTGCGCCATCAGATCCCCCTGTGGGCACCCCTGGTTAATGCAAGAGTGTGAAGCCTGAACTAATAACTGATTTAAATTATTTTTAGTAATTAGGAGAGTCATTTTCCAATGCATAATCAAGATATTTTTGTCTTAAATTGGGTTGCTTACTGTGAAAAAATTACTAATTAAAAACTTAACGCATTTTTTCCCTTTTAAAATGGTTCTCAGACTGCCTATGATACCCATTTATACACCTGCAAACTATCCCAACAAAAATCCAATAAAAAAATTCCCATTTAAAAAAAATAAAGAAAAATAAACAAAATAATAACAATAATAAATAATCAAATTATAAAATATTTACTCCGAAATTATCCAATATTCCCTTCCACAAAAGTAATTCAAAAGCTCCAATCCTTTACAAAATATAAAAAAAAAAAAAAATGAAAGGCACAAACTATCCTCCCTCAAAATAACATTATGGCTCCGGTATACACAATTTTTTTTGTAACTTATGCCAATAAAGAACTTGTTTAAAAAAAAAAAAAAA